>JAQGBW010006306.1:0-10783 GCA_034698625.1 Julus scanicus
TAGGTCGGCACGCATGCGCAGATCGAGTGACGGTCAGAAAAAGACGTCGGTCGATGCATTGTGAACCAGGCATTACTGTTTATTTAGCGCACCACACTACAAATTTACCATGTGCTATCATAAGTTTTATCACAAGCTTTATATCAACATTCATCTCCACGCTACAGCTGGTAATTGAAATTGTACTTATTCAAGGGTTAGTGGAACAAACATTTGAAGTGGGTAACAAAATTAAGTTTACAATAACACTACTCGCTGCATATCAAATATGTAAATGCTTCATACATTTCAATAGACAACTCAGTTACTGTATATAAGTTGACTGAAGATTGATCTTTACAGAAGCTGAATAGCAGGAAGGGTATTATTATTTACAATTTCAGTCACCTTTTAGTGAATCGTCAGAACTTAACTTTGTGATCAATGTGATTTTCGTTCATTTCCCATCAATTCACTAAGACTTTATTTTGCAAAAATATTTAACGTGTTAAAGGTATCGTCCCTAACTTCATTACTAACCCAAGCTTTCGCTAGGCTAATTCATTGTCCGAATAGGACTAAGTTTGGCCTAATCTCCTAATGGAATGCCGAATTGAAACAGAATATTGGAAATACCAATATCCCTCTAAAATAACCCCAAATAAAGGGGATTAAGACAAGTAAAAGGATTAACGAATTCCTGGGGTCCTGGGGATTCTAAGGGGTCAGTAAGCAGAAGCTTCCACCGAAATTGATCATCAAGCTGAAACTTTCCCATCGTGCCCTTAGGCCCGAAACAGCGTACCACACATTCTAAGTGTTCTGCCTCTGTCACGCATGCTCCTTGCTAAATGGTATATAAGGGCCTACTCCACACATTATTGTTAGACAGTGACAAAATGAGAGATAGCCAAGTACAATCTTACCAAATAATGTTCTGGGCAGCAGAGCGTTGCTCCTGTTATCCATTATAAAAAGTGCCCTTGTCTTTGTTAAATAAAGAAATATACTAAAAACCGAAACCAACAAATTGGACTCTCTTTTACTTTTCAGCCAAAGATCGTACTATATTCAGAACTCACAGTATAAGTCCTGGGCTACAAGTCAGTACTTAAACAGTAAATACTGTTCAACAAGCAAATGCTAACTAACACTAACTAGTGTTAGCCATTCCTAAGTGCCCAAATAAGTTCTTACCTCGAGCCTTAAAGGGCACACCTCGCGCTCAAACACATGGTTGTAAATAATCACAGAGCTATACTGCAAAGGCAGGAATCCAATAGAAGAATAAGTACTTCTACCTACAAAAGCTAAATTAGCCCCATGTAGTGAATAAAGGTCAAACCACTCGGAACTCAAATAAAGAAACCGATAATATGAATCCCGAACCAACAAAAGACGTGAATTCACGTCAGAGTCAAAGTTCGACTCCCCTTGGCGCAACGATCACAGATCTAACTGTATCAAGTGAGATTGACTAGTCAATCAATTGAATGCAGACTTACACTTGAGATGACATTATCTCTCCATTGGAAGTCTTGCAGATTTGACCAACGCAGGAATAAATATTCCTAGCGAAGTGTTCACGTGTGTGCCAACTGTCTAAAATTCCTCGACCTTACGCAAAAAGTTGCTTAAGCGATTGATAAGCTCATAAGGACCTGTTCGGGTTCAAGAGTCTGAGAAAAACTCGGCCTACTCAGCATTAATGTTTAGCGTACTTTCGTCTACCAGAAGGATAGACGAACTTGACAAACGTCAGAAGGAGCTAAAGCAAGCTCTAGCTGATGCAGTGAGCAAAAACACTCACAACCTTCTAACCACAGTCTGACAATTTGGGGGTTCCAAATGTGTCAATCATAGCTGGCCATCAGGCAAACTCAATTGTGAACACCACTCTAGTGACTTCGGCCTTAATCAGTCCGAACTCTGGATGCGCTCCGGCAACTTTGGTCTTAATCAGTCCGAACTCTGGAAACTCAGTAACACTCAGATTAGCAAATGCATCCTTAGTTAGTACCGATGATACAACCCTAAATAAAGCAAGTCAAAAGAAAATCAACTAGTGAATATGATTTCACTGAGGCCAAAGTAACTTCTGAGGTCTTTGCAGTCGTGAAGAAGTACTCCGGAAAAGGAGACTTTGATAGTTGGTGGAAACAAGTCCAGTTCATCATTGACCTTATCAAATTAACCGAAGAGCAAGGATAGAATGCCCTCTTCTGGTTATATATCGGAGAAGCTTAAAGCTTCTGGTTTAAAGAGAGGTACACCTCCAAAACCTTCGCTGAAGCAAAAGTTGCTTTCTTTTCTCGATATGAGACATAAGAGACAGATATTGTACTGTGCGAACGAATTAGTCGCCTCAAGCAACGCGAGTTTCAATCAGCTCAAGAGTTCTTTAAACTTATCATGTCTAAGTACCACAAAATGTCAAAGTTTCCCATGCCTCAGATGATGGTACAAGTCATCTCTCCGGCCTTACATCCGGGTATTTCCAGACACAGACGTTGAACAGGTTAAGGACCATGTACAGCTTGGAAAGCTGGCATTAAAGCAAGAAAACATGCTTCTGTCAGTGCAACAATGGCGACAGCCAATCAAGAAGGATGCAGTGAAAACAAAAGCTGGCATACCAGTACTACCTCTAACTGATGCTCAGATTAGATGAAGTCACTCGAAACCGAGTCATAATTACCACAGAACTAGTAACACAAGCCAAAATCAAAATCGATATCAAGGCTTGACTCAGAACCAAACAGGTTCCAATATCGTTCAGAGACATAATAGCTTGAACCGTTATCATGGAGGAAGCACAGGAGGAAATCCACAGCCTACCCAAAACACTACACCACAGTCAAATACCATGTTACGCAGAACACTGCTTCGATTAAGCAGAATAGGGTTCAGTACATGGAACTGGATGACCCTGGCCAATAGCAGCCATTAGCCTTACCCTAGATCCACAACCAGCTTGCAGGGTCTGCAGCAACAAAGGCACAAACACACTCAATTGTCCAAAAGGGTGTGGAAATAGGTTTTTAAATAACAACTTAGTCGTTCTGCCAGTTTGACAGCAGCTGAGCTCAGCTATAGCTAACACCTCGCTACAGGAGACCTGTTGGTCTATGCTAAATGTAGCTTGGCTGGTGAGGAACATCAAGTGCTACTTGATCCAGTAGCAAACATCTCCCTTAGAGAAAAACAACTCCATGAAATACTTCAGAGTCAAGGACAACCTATAACTAGTTGTAGATGAAGTGTACAACTTGCAGATCAGATAAAAAATGAGTATGATGATTTACTCGCCACCATCGAAGTTACACTTGAAGCTCAAACCTTCCTACAAGAAATCACCATCATCCCCTCGTACGATCAATCGATCAACATACTTGGGATGGATTTCCTGAGACAAGCTGCAATTTTAATTGACTGTGGAGGAATCCAGTGACAATTCAAGAACCCTGTCATACAAAGCATAGAAGCAGAAGCTCCTTTGAGTCTGGTGAATAAGATCAAGAATGCTCTTCCCAATACCAGCTTGGAAGTCTCAAATAAAACTTCCCAGGTAAATCACATGCGTGTGCCTGAAACCATACAAGATGTCACTCTTCGAAGTGATGAAGCTCCACATCAAGGAATCTTCGAGGAGCCAGAGGAAGCAGCAGATGTCCCCCACAAAGGATTGGTGTCAAGCCTGATGCTCAACCATCCGCTGTAAGAGCATACAGTGTATCACCAATGAAGAAAAAGATTCTTCAAGTAAAGGTCAATGACCTTATAAAGAAGGGATACATGGTACCCTCTTCTGCTCCTTGGGCAGCCCTATCTTTATTGGTATCATCTGCCTAAAATCAATGATTTAATGGCAGAGATCCAAATCAAGCCGTACATGTCGTCCCTTGAATTAACCAGCTGTTACTGACAAATTCCCATCCACAAGAATTGCCAACAGTTGTTTTCGACCATTACCCCATTTGGAACGTATAGCTATACGAGAATGCCAAGCGAAGCTTTAAACTATGCAGCACACTGTCAACAGGTTGCAGATCAAATCATCCAGACAATCACTGGCGTGCTTGTAAAAGCCTACCAAGACGATCTATACGTCAGTTGTGACACTGTTGACGCACATGCCGAAGATTTGGACAGAATTTTTTGTAAGTTCGGCCAAAAAAACTTTGGTTTCAACAGAAGGAAGTTTGAGTTCTTCAAGAAAAGACTTCTCTTCTTAGGACATGTACTATGCAGTCAATGTAAAGTCCTAACCATAACAAGGTAGTAACCATCTCAAAAATAAAATATCCAAAGAACACCAACCAACTAAAACCGTTCTTGGCCTCTTGCAAGTGGTTTGGAAAGTTTATTCCAGACTTATCAACCATTGCAACTTCTTGCACAAGTTGCTTAAAAAGGATGAACCGTTTGTTTTCACCAATGCCTGCAAGCAGGCCTTGGACAAACTAAAGCACTATCTCTGTACAGCCATCTTGATTCCATCTCTTTACTGATGCAAGGTATGAAGCTATGGTAGCAGAACTTGGACAAGGTGATGGAGAGGACTTTCGAGTAGCAGAATATGCCTCGAAGTCTTTAACTCTGCTACAACAAACTATTCTCTAACTGAGAAGGAAGCCCTAGCAGTAACTTGGGCATTTCAAAAATTCCGAAGTTATGTTGATGGGTTGACCTTTGTCGTACACCCTGACCATGCTCTTCTGAGGCAGATAATAAAAACTAAGGAACCTAAGAGCAGAGTAGCTTGCCTGCTGATGGAAATTCAGCAGTTTGTCTTTGATGTAAAATACATCCCTGGAGACCTTAATAATTTAGTAGATTTGCTATCCCGTACTTCAGGGCAATCAGACCCTGTTGTACTGATTCACTATTTTTTAATTAACAGACAGCTAATCACGGCTGAAGAGTTTCGCAAAATGCAAAGCTTAGATCAACAGTGTAACCACATTATCAGAGCCATAGAAGCCGAGGATGATCCAGATGACACTGAGGGTCGAACCTTTACCAATAGGAGATACTCCCTGGCTAATGAAGTCCTCTATAGGATCATGGATCCCTCACTAGATGAGGATCCCAAACTAATGGTTCCAGCTGTCCTACAGTTACAAGAGTCCTTGAATGGAACCATGATGCACCTGAAGCAGAACATCCTGGCATAAATGCCACAATAAGTAGAATATCCAAATGGTACTACTGGCCTGGACTCAGGCAACAAGTACAAACATACGTTCTGCACTACATGGAGTGTCAAAGTTATAAGTCCAAGAACACTGCAATAAGACTCCAGTTTCTTGTCCTCCTATGCCTCCTAGATTCGATACCCTAGCGATCAATCTTATAGGTCCTTATCCAGTCACCAAAGCTGGAAGCAAATACATCTTCTCAGCATGTGTCATTACAACCGGATGGGTCGAACTTTTTCCCATCTGTGATTCAAAGGCCGAGACAATATCTCGAACTTTGATCAAAGAAATCTGTCTTTGATTTAGGACTCCAAAATTTTGCCGATATGACAAAGGTCATCAGTTTGTTTCTTTAATTCTGGAACAAACAGCTAAGGCTATGGAATTTAGACTGTAAAACTTTGCCCAGTATCACCCACAAGCCAACCCTGTGGAGAGGAAACACAGAGACGTAAAAGTCAAACTCCATAGCGGTAGAAAACTCCCATGACACATGGGATGAGCATCTTGCAACTGTAAGGTGGGCTATAAACTCAAGCCCAAGCTCAGTGACTGGAGAATGCGCATTATTCCACACCTTTGGTCGAACACCCAGATTACCTCATGACAATGTATTGACGTTCAATGACATCTGTCATGATCCACTATTCTGTAAGAACAAATTCTCAGAATTCCCGGAAATACTTTCCAGTAAACTCCTAGCATGCCAAGACAAGCTCGAACAAGCGCAGGATGACTGAAGACTAAAACATAATCTTCGTGCTATCACCCTTGATTTCCAAATCGGTGATAAAGTGTGGCTAACTTCTCGAGCACAGAGTTTTGCACACAAGGATTTAACCTCAAAGTTAACCCCCAAACGAGATGAGATTTACACGATCCATAATATCGTCTCACACACTACCTATGAAGTGTGGGATACCTTGCGTTCCAAAATGCTTGGCATATGCAATGCCAGAGACTTAACTAAAGCAGATGTGGATGATACAACTCCTATACTTCGAACTAAGTCTCGAGGAAAATACCGAACAAAAGTTCGGACTTATCCTCTAAGCAACCTGCATGGTCAGCACCTAGTGCTGACTCTACCCCAAATCAAAAAGGTATGATTAAGAAAAGAAAACCAAAGAAAAATTTCAACTTACCTTCAAATCCAAGCGCTATCAGTATAATACAGACTACTTAGCAAAGCAAGGAATTTTGAACAACAGTTCGGTCAAAACTTCGAACAAAAGTTCAGACTTACCTTCCATGCAGTCTGCGTGTGCAGTATCCGGCACTAGTTTACAATACAGGACCAGAGGGTAGAGGAAAATTTTTTTATAAGCTCCAGTTATCACTTTGTTATTAATGGTTTTGACGTTATTTAATAAGTATAAATATGTTGCAATGTATTTGAAAAGCTAATTGGTATTCTTCAGAAAATGTGTGTTAGGAAATTTTTTTTTGCGCTTTTTTTCTTAATTATAAATATAGTACAAATAGGTTACAAAGTTTAATTCATAATGCCAGTTGCCGTACATCTATCTGTTTAAACATTTGAAATAACTAAACATCCTTGCAATTGTTATTTTCGTTTTTATATTTCCAAATATTCTTCACCTGGACAATATTGACTTATATAAATTAGTAAATTGCCTAAGGTATTTTATTAACGTTAGTACTTTAGACATTCACAAGAAAAAGTTTGAGTACATTTATATTTTCACTCAGTTTATTACTAATTTTCCAAATTAATTGATATTCACTATTATTCATTTGTAGACAATAAGGCATCTTCCAATCCATCCTTTGGCTTTACACGAATTTAAAGGAATAAACCTGCATCAGCTTGAGCGTATTCTTAATTATCCTCGAGACAAATTTGTGCAACTCCTGAAAGATTGTTTGCTTTTGACATTGGAAAAGAAATGTTTAATTTGTGGCCTTCTGTGCAAAGTTGTTGCAAAAGATTGCTCGACTGGTTATCAGTTTGGATGTGCTGACAGAAAGTGCCGCAAGAGAATTTCTGCAATGGATGGTTCAATTTTCAGTCATATTAACCTTAAAACGGACGAGTTCTTTCGTCTTATATACTATTTTAGTATTCACGAATATAAGTATTCGAAACTTCGAAAAGAATTGAAGAGAAATGACGGGAGTAAATTTAGTAATGCTACGCTCAGCAAGTGGATAACGTAAGCGAATATAATGCATAATTTCATTATTTGTATACATTTGAATATATTTTAATTTTGGATCTAAAATTTAAAGTATATTTCGGAAAGTGTGCTTTACTGCAATTGAAAAAGATTTAAAGCAGATTGGCGGAAGAGATAAAGTAGTTGTAATATATGAAATGTGTTTGGTAAAACACAAATTCAACAGAGGTGAGAATGGGTTTTATAACGTTCAGTAAAATATTTAGCAAATAAATACGTTGGTTGCGAAACGCTAAATCTACATTGATTTTTGGAGGAGTGGAGTGCCCTTGTCTTTGTCAAATAAAGAAATATACTAGAACCCGAAACCAACGAATTGGACTTTTACTTTTCAGCCAAAGATTGTACTATATTCAGGACTCACAGTACAAGTCCTGTCTGTTCACTCTCCGGGGCCTACTTCCCTCGTGTTATTTCTAGCTTGCACTATCAAAGCTTGTTCGACCTAAAGAAAGCCGAATACCGATAGTTCGGACTGAGTTCGATTAACATCGAACTACGTCTTTCCTTCTGCTTCTCAAGCGAAGGTGCATCAACCACTAGACTCACCACAAGTAGTCACCTCAGTGTCCATTAAATTAGCAAAACAACCACAACGGGGCTGCATCAGTGACACCGCCACAAATTTAATGTAGGACTACTGTTGTATGATAAGTTCATGTCGGACATTACACATCCATGCAAATTCATCTATTAAAGATGGTTGAATTCGATTTTAAAAAATGATCAGAAATGCAAAAGCAAGGCTTTTAGTAAATTTGTTGGAAAATAATTACTCATTACTTAAATGAATGTACATTAAAAAAATGTCGTATGACTAATTACCACAATGTGTTAGTGATCAAGACATTTATCTAGAGAACATTGATTAAATAAAATTGTTTTTGCAAAAAAATTTTTATTATGAACAGATATTTCCCAGCATAAACTGGTGTTTAACACAGATTTTGTACCATGCTATGTAGGTGGTTTCAGTCACAAACCGCCTGGGAGTACAAAAGTTTGGATTTCGATTATTTTCCGTATTATTCCAATCTTAGCCCTAGCTGTCATGTGATGCCTTTTATAAAGGCATTCATAAGGCCCAATAAAATATATTTTTTTAAATTGTATACCTGCTGTGTCTGGTGCATCTGGTCCCGAAGAATTCTCTTCATTAACAGATGTATTGCATTTAGCACTTCCAAACCCTGCATCTATAGTGATTGAAAAAGAGAAAAGTTGCAATTACTTCATAGTAGCAATACAATTAATGCTTGTTGGCTGCTAGTAGCCAGTTTTAATAGCTTGGATTTATACATAGTTACATTAAAAGCAGTGTGCAAATTACATGAGGGGTTTCTTCCCCCCACCTGGAGAAATGTTTACCCCTCCAAGAGTCTTTATTTTTTGGACATGAAGGGATGGGTCAAAATTTACCAACCTGGACATTTAACTTGAAATTAAATCTTGGAATTTTAATTCGTTATTCAATTACTGTAAAAATAAGGCAAATCATCATGTCTGAAATTTTGTTCCCTTTCCTTTTGGCGTGAGAACCATAAATTATTGGTTTTCTCAGGCACTGTTCATTGTGTCGTGTCCTTGGTGGGTCTCAGCCCCATGTAGGGTAGCTGCATGGCATGCAGTGGTTTGAGTGCTGTTTCTTTCTGTTGTCGGCGCACTGGAACAGCTATGACTATGACTATGACGTGTAGCATACCCTTTGAGACAGGTACTCACTAGGAGTCACTATGGTATTTTTTGACATACAAACATATACACTACACTGCACCCTGCTCCAACTTTTCATTCCCCTGGCTTTTCAGCATATGCCACCATATAGGTAAACATTTTGCTGTATTCGTGACATGTTGCTTATGATCATTTTCCTCAAAACCAAGCCACTCCTCTACTGTTGCCTTCTTTATCCCCTCGCGATAATATGTCAGGGCCTGACATGTGCAAAGTACATGCCTAACATCCTCCACTCCATCCCCACACAGGTTGCAATCTGCTTCCACTGGCCGAAATTTGGACACCCTCTTATTAGTCTCCAATGATCCCGCTCTAGCTTTGAACAGAAGCGAACTCCCCAATGGGAATTGCCCAAGAGCTTTACCCAAGCAGAAGTCGTGTTTCCCCTCTGCTCTTGAGCACGGGATTACCCCCTTCATCTTCCCCTGCTGCTGTGCTTTCATGCCCAATACTTCAAGTGCCAGACTCCGGACTTTTGCTGTTCTCACTTTGCGAAGCTGCCATATGCAGACATCTTTTTCCAACTCGGCCATTTCGGCACTATAGGATTACCGCGGATATACTTGACCTCCGCTACCATCTGTGAGTTTTTGGCATCGTTTTTTCGCCAGTTTTTGGCTTCCCAAACATTTTCTGGGACCAGTTTTTTGCCCTGACCTGGGTTCGGGACCCCATAACTTAGGTTCCACAACTCCCACAGCGCGGATTCAACTACCCACGGATGCCCACGGACCTTCTCTTTCCAACGCCACCCTGTTCGTCCGAATCGTAAACGTTTTCGTCGAGTTATAGGGTTTTCTGTGCCGCGTCATCGCTCGTCGGCCCTACTATCGCGGCTTTGGGACCCAATATCTCCTGGTCAACTGTAAGTACAGCCACATACTGCACATCCATGTATAGCTGTGGATCACCTCTTTCTTCTGATTCAATCCATTTGTGACTTGGCCCACTTCTTGGGCAGTTAACGTCCGACACACAGCTGCCGAAAACTGCTCGAAACATTCTTTAACCCTTTGAGACCACCTGCCTTCCGAAAACTGCTGGGAACATTTTTCACCATCTGACCATCTGCCTTCTGACCCACGTCACCCACTAGTGCTTGCCGTTCATCTGTGGATACCTAGGGCCCTCTGCATCCTTACAACACTGTTTATTATTATATTTGGTTATTTTTATTTCTGTTTTTGTTGCTGATATAACTTATATTGTGATTTCACTGTTTCATCGTTTCAGCCATTACAAATTGTAAAATGATCCCCCCCTTCTCCCCTTTTTTACACCTCGCCTGTGGTCAGCGCATACCCTGCACCCTTCCGGCTTTCCCTCATTCCTTTCTCCCCTACTTTTCACACCTCGCCTGTGGTTGGCATGTGTCCCTGCACCCTTCCCCTCTTCCCATACTTTACATTACTGTCTCTTTCTTAGAAATTTACCAAGTTTTGTGATTCCTTAACTGGTACCCTCCTCTCAAGGCCCTTATATACGTTATACTTACTATTTTCCCAATTCTTAGTATTCACCAATTAATATTATTATTACCATTATTAGCATTCACTAATCATTATTGTTACTGTATTTTTTGAGCACTGATCTTCATTATTATTATACTCCTTGTTATTTCACACTGGCTAACATTTTTATTCCAAGACATTTGTTATTCTTAGT
>JAQGBW010006307.1:0-10780 GCA_034698625.1 Julus scanicus
TTTTACCCTTTTAAATTTTAAATTATTGGCAATGTCCCATTCCTCCTGCGTCCCATTACACCCCACTCTCCCCTAATCTTCCTCCTCCCTTTCCACCACCTCTATCTCTGTGTGCTAATATATGTACTGCGAATATGTATTTTGTTTTGGTAATTTAACTGCTTTCTTCCAACAATACAGCAGTGTAACACATTATTTGGATTTACATTAATTGCATTGGGAATAATTGATTCGAATTATGAACTTTTCCGTTTACGAACAGGGTCATGGAACGGATTAAGTTCGTAAATTAAGGTTCCACTCTATATACATTTTCGAATCTCGAGCAAAACCGGGTTAACTAGCTAGTGCTGCATAACTGTAGCATTAAGGAGCCCATCTTAAAGGGTTATATAGCCACTCATATGTATGATAGTTATTCAAGTTAGTAAGAATGGACTCTGAATAGCGCATTTATTGAAAGTTTACCCTTTCAGGTCTTGTTGGAGCCATTTCAGCTTCTCCGGAAAATCTGCACGCTCCTCCATCATTCAGCGATGCTTATGTTGCAACAGGAATTATGTATCTACCGTATGCTGAAATCAAGGAACCAATTCAGGCTTGGTATGATGGGCCAGGTAAACGAAGCAGAATTGACTACTATAATGGTAAGTGCTCTGGCAGCAGAAAACCCAAGCTGCAAGATTAGTAAAATATTTTTTTTAAAACAAGCTATTTTTGTACTAGATCTAAATGAATAATTTTCCCATTGAGTTATTAAACAGCTTTAATTCTGAATCATGACATGGGGTTTCCAAAAACAATTATGACTTAATATCAAACTCATACAGTTTCTGTAGGGTAGGATCCCGGTAGATGTGTTTTACCGGGTGAGTCTCAGGGTGTTTGTCAACACTCGGAGGTTCGGTGGCTGGCAGGACTTGAGATCCTTTGGTAGCAGCATTCTGAAGAGGCAGTGGTCCCTTTGTCCTGCCATTTCTTGTGGTCATTTGGTGACTAGCCATAATAGGTGCCGAGTGATCAAAAAAAGTAGAGACAAAATTTAAGAAACGTGTATCTCCCGAGGGTTGGTTGTATAACTAACGGAAATTGTCAAATGGTAACCATCTGTTCATTTGGGATACCGGTCACCTATAATTAAATTCTGGGTAATCAAACAAAAGGAAATTGGTTAAATTTACCTTCATGTGATTTTAGCCACCATTGTCTGAAGTCTGTACAGGAAATTGGTCAATTAGTGAGAACAACAATTTACTAATTTCCTTTAAATGGGGTATTTTCTCCCAGTCATTGTGAGAAAAGGTTTATTTACATACCTTGTTAACAGGGTGTATAATAAATGTCTCGGTCAAATTTGAGTGATTTAACCCTCTATTTGGCTGATAAAAAAGGAAATAAAAGTGCAAAAAATGCACTGCAATGTTGCAATTTGAAAACACTTTGTGATTGGTTGTTGGGGGCCTGACATCACTTTCTATAGCCATGCTTGATTCTAAACTTTTGTGTGTTGGGTTGACATATACTGTCAATGAAATTATTTGTAAATTGCATTTAATTTAAAATTTATTATTAAAAATGCATTAAGGATATGTCAAAGAACAATCAGACAACCTTCCTAAGGTTGACATTTTCATGGTAGAGAAACTCCTAAAAGAAGATGACCGCTTCAATGCAGCTGAAATTCTAGGTTACCAAGAAAACATGTGACACTGAATTTATATTTTTAGGAATTGATATTCACATCAAGTTGGTGTTTTCTAAATACAGAGGATAGGAGAATAAAAGTGTAAATTGCAGTTTAAAACTGTATGCAGTGAGAATGGAGTCACATATGTGATGAATTATAATGGTCAAAATCATATTTAAATACCCATCATTTGCTAATAATTCCAGAATTAAATTAACAAAACCATAGGAATGCATGAACATCAAATAATAGTTTAATGCTATATTAGTTTGTGAAAATGATACTTTTATATATATGGTTTATTGCTGTAATTGTTTGTATATAAAATATTATTGCCATAAGACTAAAAGGCTTTTTTGCCTTAGGATTTTATTTTTTTTTTTGCATTTATACAAATGTATAAATGCAATTGCACTTATACAATTAAATTGTTTCTCATATATTAGTATGTTTGTAAAATAAATTTCATGTTTGTGTTATATTTAGTTGGTAACAAGATCTGATGAAAAAAAGCAAACATATTTGGTAAGCAACGTCATGCCAGCCATTGTTGGGCGCCATTGCTGTTATCAGTGTTTTGGCGGTTAATTTGAAATTTTTATTTCAAATTGATAATTTTCAGCTTTCCGATTATCTCATAGCCAAATTATTAACATCTATCTTTAAGTTGGAGCATAAAGGTTGATATTTCACCATAAAATAAAAGTGGTGAAAATACCCTATTGGCTGCTATTTCCCTATGTAAAATGCTTCACTTCCTCAAGCATCCTATTTAAGATGGCACAAACTTCAGTGGCCTAGCAAGGGGATGTGGGGAGAGGACAGGCGGAACCTTTTGGGGAGTGACATTGGCCCAACAAGTTTTGGTTACTAGGGAGAACTTAAGTTGGACCTGGACTAGATTTTTAAAAAAAGCTACAAAATAAAAATACAGGTTTACTGTCCATGTTTACGATTATATCGCCTTCCCCCTCCCCCAATTTATGTTTGAATATTCGGATAACACCGGAACCACATCTCCTCCGTCCACTACCATGAACACCACCCATGATGCTTTTTCCACCTAAACCACTGGGCTAAGTCTCCTCTGTAACTCATACTGTATTTTATCATCACTTTGTGGCCACCATATACATAGGCTTCTTTGCAATTCTGCCACTGTATCACGTCCCGACCGTTTAGGGCAAAATCATTTTAATATGTTTAGGTTCTCCACATGCGTAGACTTAACTTTTGGGATAAGCCTGCAGTTTGTACCACCGATGTCACCTTACCTATTCCCGGTCCTGATGGCACAATAGGCAGTGCCTCTGGTTTCGGTTGACCAAACATATAGGCCTCTTCCAGTGCTAATAACGCCACCTACAAGTCCTTAATCAGACTATAGCGTCGTCCCGTTAAGTCCAGAAACGATAAGCTGTATTGTATATATGGCCGGTGTTATTAAATTTATGCTCTGCGATATCGATGACATGTCGATCAGGTATGTTCTAATGGGTTCCTTACATCCCTGATGCTAGGAAACATACTGCCTCCCCAACCCTGGATTGTACACAGATGATCCAAAAAAAAGTCTCAGATAACTTGCCAATTTTGGCCACGCTATAGGCAACAGCAGCACACTATTTGTAGTGAAACTACTTGGCCGCATGTCCCATAAGATGTCTGCGCAGGCATATCCCATATGCCCCCAAAGGCAAATTTTTCCGACACTTCCGAACACTTAAAACGTGTTCAAAAAGTCCGTGATGTCTCCTATGCCATCATACAAAGGCCCCTGCTCCCGAAGATTCATAAACTTGGCCTGCTCCAATATAGGCTTAATTTTAGGTTTCGTATTCACTACCTCACTAGTTTCCCATTCCACAACCGCACAAACCAAGCGCCCAGCACTACTATCCTGTGCAGTTTACGCCACTCTTGTAAATAATTCCAGGACTTAGCCCCCCCAGGCTTGCAGTACCGCCTGCCAACGGTCCTGGTCCAGGCTTCCCCCAAGCATATTCTGATCCCCCTGGCCAGAAATTTCCACCACATCCATATTATCCTGGGGTTGTGTGCCATTCGCAACAATAGACGTTGTCATACGCAGTGCTTCTTTCCCACAAGTTTTTATCTCTAATATCTATAAGCTACATACTCAAATGGCATCGCTTAATCAATGTTCCAAGGCACGTCAAGAAGAAATCAGAATTGTAAATTGCACCTCTACCATGTTATGTCCAAAGGACAAAGGCAATTTAAGGATGAACGATAGCCAGACGCCGAACAGTCATAACTGTTTATTTACACGTAATCAAAACAAAAGATATAAAAAACTCAACTTAAACCCGTAAGCCGCCAATTTACAGGCCCCAGCAAACTCATAAAAAACGAGCCCGAGCTCAACAACCAAAAATACAGGTGACCATTTCGGTGTAAGCCTGAATCTGGACTGACCTCTCTGCTAACTCAAGCTTCCCAGCAAACCTTGTATGGAATGCTTGTCAGCTTGAGGCCACAGAGAGGTGACATACTTGGACCCCGAGTCCTTGCATTCCTGGCATCACCCACATGCCTTCGGGACCCGCCAGTCTTGAGTCAATCCTTGGACTCTTGCAGATTCAACACATTTCAAAGAATGTGCAGAAAATGTAAAATAAACTGGCTACGCAACTCTGGTTCGCCATAAGTTGGAATATTGAACTCCTGTTAGGAACCCTTACAGGATGGTTCACATTAAGGATTTAGAATTGGTCCAGCGTAAGGCAGTCAGATATGTTAAGGGTAGTTATTAACATTTCACGAGTGTGACAGAAATGTTTCACTCCCTAAATTTGGACACGTTAAAGTCTAGATGCGAAAAGTTATGTATGGAGTTATTCAAATGTTTTATTCATTTACTTAATTTACATCTTGTTTCCCATATATTAATGCCTAATGACCACTCTAGGAATAGACATAATCACTCAAATCCTTTGACTGAGATTTCTGCCAAGATGGATGCTTTCTAATGGTCCTTTTTTACATATGATCTTACAATGATGTCTAAGTCGCTACTGGCGTATTAGCATTCTTCTGAAATTTTGTACGACTCTCTACCATAAAGCATTTATTTGCTGACTGTAGGGTACTGAGTTTAATTTAAACAAGGGATCGAGTCCAGAGACTCGAGTCCAGAGTCGCTACTGGCGTATTAGCATTCTTCTGAAATTTTGTATGACTACCTAACATAAAGCATTTATTTGTTGACTGTTGGGTACTGCGTTGTATTTAAACAAGGGATCGAGTCCAGAGATCAGATGCAGTTGACTCAGGACTATGCATTAAACATGCTGATGTTGGATGCTGCAAAATTGGCTGCCTGCAAGGGTATAGTCAAATCAGATGCCCATTTAACTACCCTTACAAATGTTGAGGTTAAGCAGGGTATATCTGTTGCTAAAGGTGGGAAGGAAACCCGCAAGTGTTTCAACTGTGGTCGAACTTGTCATCTGACAGCAAGATGTATCCAAACCCAAAAGGGGAAATCAGAGACCAAACCAACAGCAAGTCCTGGAACCACAGCTTTTATTAGGACTGGTAGGGTACTACACACAGCACGTGTTTTGTCTGAGACCAGGTCCCATGAGCCGAAGTCTGATGCCTTCACACCCAAGAGTTTTTGGAGAACTTGATGTCACTGCCGCAATTTGTCAGCAGCGAAACCTTGAACCGCCGCTTCGGCCATCAGGAGCCTAATGCCAATAGAAAGGCAAATGATGCTCAATGACGGATAATACCGCAAGTATTTGGTCACCGGGACAATCATTGAAAGCCCTGCATGTGTTGTGCAAAGCACAAGCTGACGTATTTGAAACATTCATCTGATCTCATGCACACTGATCCGTGTGCACTAATGCCTCTTGACTTTTTGTGGAGGTAGACGATACCTTCTCACTTTTAAAGATGACTTCTCTTGTTTCAGCTTTCTAGAGCTGATGAAGAAGACATCTAAGTTTACTAACCACATTCAGGAGTTTATGTACACGTTGAAGGTAAAGTTTGAGTGGGAGGTCAAGATCATCCGGTCTAACAATGGCCATGAATATGTCAATAAGGACACTGAGTGATAAGGCCAAGAAGAGGGTCCTTGTGGCTATGGTGAGGGTGTAAAGGGGTACAAGGTGCAACTGGCACTTGTTCTAAAGGGGCAATTTGAGCCACAGAGGTCTGAAAGGACCACAATGGGTGTACCACCTCAGCTTTTAACATCTGCTAAAACCATTAGAGATACGGTTAAACTAAGCAGCTAGGCTGAAGTTTGGCTCTTGCCAGCTATTCAGAGGGAACTTTTAGTTGTGGCAGCCAAGGCAGAGATGGCTCTTCTTCATGAAAACCAGTGTTGATCTGAAGGATTTTCCACCCAAGAAATAGGCTGTGTCCTGCAAATGAGTCGTTTAGAGTTGTATGATTAGAAGAACTTATCAGGTGACATTGTAACTGTTGAAACATAAAAACGTGCACTGTTTGCATGCCTGTTTGCATAATGATTTAAGTCATGCTTCTCATGTTGATGTTTGAAGATTCAAACTGTTCTTTTTTCAAATTCAAAAAAAAAGTTCGTTCTGATGATTAAATTCGTTTGCAGACCTGTTTAAAAACCATACCTGAGTGCTTCTGTGTGTTAGCATATTACATTTTTCATCAATTATTGAATTCTCAAGATATTAGCAGAGTGTGGTTTGCTTATCTAAGGAAAACAGCAATTGTGTGCCTCAACAAGTTTTCAACTAGTGACTGTGAATTGAACTAAGTGGTGAATATTCTGGTCTTGTGTAGGAACTTGTTTTACCAGTGTGTCTACAATAGAATTTCATGGGTTTGAAAAATTGTGTAGAGCTGAAAAATAGGATATTTGGAAGTTAGCACTTCGAAACCTTCTTTGTGGAACTGACTTTGCATATGAATTGAGCTGGGATTCTTAATAAACCGTTAGACTTAGCTCTTTCTGAGATTCAACCTTTCACGGCACAGTTAACACAATATACAGCAAACATGAAAGTTTGGGACAAAGCTGACCGTGAGGCTTGCAAGATTATTGTGCAAACTTTGGAATCAAAAACTATGGCATTGTTAGTGGCATTTGAAACAGCTTTGAGATGTGGACAAAACTTCATGCTATTTTTGAACAGGTACAAAACATGCGGCACATACGTTGCAAACTAAATTTTTAAATTTTTGGAAGAATCCAACTGATGATATGGTGACACATATTGCCAAATTTGAAGGTTTGGTCTTAAGAATGCAGCAGGTTAGTGTTAAATCTGATGAATTTTCAATGATGGTCAAACTATTAGACACACTACCGGATGATTACGAATCGTTTCGTCAGGCTTGGTGGGCACATGAGGACTCACAACAGACATTTACAAGTTTAATCAGTGTATTAACGTCTGATGAGAAAAGAAAACTAACACGTGTGAAACAAGAGGATGAGCTTGTAGCCTTCATAAGCAAAACCAGTCTGAAGGAAGGTAGCAATGGAAGAATATATTAGAAGAAACTTGATACTGATCCTAATGTGAAGTTAGCCATTAAGAGAGGGGAGAAAAAGAATACACGTTGCTGTTACAACTGCCGTGAAATAGGACATGAAAGTCGAGACTGTTCAAAACCCAAGAAGAAATTCTCTGAAGGTGATGATGCTAAGTCGGAAGGTGGTGTTCAAGCATATGTGAATAAGTTCTTTAATGCTGATACTGAAAGTGATTATTGAATAATCAACTCTAGAGCAACAAATCATCTAACCAGAAATCCAACATATTTCCAGTCTTACACGCTGTTTGCAATGCCTGTAAAGGTTTATATTGGTGACAAATCAACAATGGATGCGTTAGGCAAAGAAACTATTTCAATTCAAACATTATTTGGCGATAAATGGATTGATAGTGTAATATATGATGTTCTGTACATACCAGATGCTCGCAGAAATTTGTTTTTTGTGATATCTACATTGGACAAGGGCCTAGAATTTAATCCAACGAAGGACTGCTGTATGTTTACCAAAAATGGTGTTGTGAAACCTAAAGGTGCAAGAGTGGGACAGTTGTTCCGGTTAAAAAGATTTTAACAGCTCAAGGAATCAAGTTCCAAGATGTTGATGAATTTTGCAGTGCTTGCATTCTGGGGAAGCAACATCGTTTAAGTTTTCAATCAAGGCAGCAACGTGCAACAGTTTCAGGTGAATGGATTTATGCTAATGTGTGTGGACCAAAGGCAGAAGTTTCACTTGGTCAATCAAGATAATTTTTGTGTTTTACCAATGATTATTTACATTTTCAAGTTATACATTTCTTGAAGGAAAAATCCCAAGTTAGTCGTGTAATTGAAAAATGTCTAAGCTTCGTGGAAAATCAAACTTGGACCTTTACCAAAAGTCTTTTTAAGTGATGGTGGCTTGTAATTTGATAATAAGGATGGCAAAAAAGAACACTAAGTAATCGTGGAGTGGAGTTTCGTATGTCCAATCCTTACACTCAAGAACAAAATGCTTGTGCTGAACGATCCAATCACACAATCGTCGAGCTTGCTCGTACAATGTTACTGGCTATAAATCTGCCTAAACCTTTGTGGGCTGAGGCAGGTAGTACAGCAGTACATGTTATGCATTATTATGGACCTAGTGTTGTTGATAAGAAGTCTCAATCTGAACTGTTTACTAAAAAGGAGATGATTTTCGACAAGTTCCATGTTTTTAGAACTGAGTGCTTTGTGCACATTCTTGACCAGCGTCGAAAAAAATAGGATGCTAAAGGCCAACATGCAATCTATGTGGGATATTCAAACAACATAGATGGCTTTTGAGTTTGGTTAAAATCTAACAACCAAATCATCCGAAGTCGAAATGTGATTTTTGAACATAAGAGAACTGGTGCAACCAATACCATGATTCCGAAGAATTTCGGTTTCTCAAGAAGTGAGGATGTACCTGAATAGAAGTTTGACAGAGTATCAGATGTTGTTACTGAATCTCTTAAAAAAAACTTCGTGATCGAACTAAAATCAGATCTCCACAACGACTGATTAAATTCATGCTTTCAGAGATACATGAACCGAAGAGCTTTAAAGAAGCAATATGTTTAACTGAAAAGATTCAGTGGAAAGATGCAATGGTTTATGAAATGGCCTCACTGGCCAAAAATGACACCAGGAAACTAACTTCTTTGCCAGATGGATAAAAAGCTATTTCAGATCATGGGTTTATCACATTAAACGCAGAGCTGATGGTACTATTGACCGGTACAAAGCTCGTTTAGTAGTTTGTGGATTTTCTCAGCGTGAAGGAATCGATTATACAGAGACTTTTAGTCCTGTTGCGCGTTTTGATACAATACATGCTGTACTAAGTGTTTCAGCAACTGATTGATGTAAGTTTGAATCAGTTTGATGTAAAGACTGCATTTTTAAATGGTAAATTAGAGAAAGAAATTTAAATGATTCAGCCTGAGGGGTTTGAAGATGGATCAAACAAAGTGTGCAGGCTTAAAAAAAGTTTATACGGTCTCAAACAATCACCCAGATGTTGGAACAAGCGTTTTAGTGATGTTCTACGTAACTTTGGACTGTGTGAAAGTACAGCTGACTCATGTTTGAATTATTAGTTGTAATTTATGTGGATGACGGGTTGTTGGCAGCTAAAAAGAAAACAACCTGTGATGATTTTCTTCAGTGCCTACAATCTTAATTCTGTATGACAATCAAGCCAGTTCGATATTTCTTAAGTATACAACTAAAGATTTGTGACGATGGTAGCATATTCATAAACAGTAAGCATATGCTAAATCTATTCTTCTGCGTTTCAACATGATGGAAGCGAATGCAGTGACATTGCAATTGAAAAATGTGTCTTTACAGGCGAAGCAACCGCAGGAAAGCTTGTCAAAGTACCTTTTCTTAAGGCTGAAGGCAGTTTAATGTATCTGGCTGTAGTAACTCGGCCAGACATGTCCTTTGCTGTAAACTATGCATCACAATTTCTTGATAAGGCTGAAGCAAAGCATTGGGACGAATGCAGTGACAATGCAATTTAAAAATGTGTCTTTACCGGCGAAGCAACCTCAGAAAAGCTTGTCAAAGTACCTTATCTTGAGGCTGAAGTCAGTTTAATGTATCTGGCTGTAGTAACTCGGCCAGACATGGCCTTCGCGGTTAACTATGCATCACAATTTCTTGATAAGGCTGAGGCAAAGCATTGGGAAATTGTCAAGCATATATCCGTTGACAATATGAGTGCAATTCATCTGGCTAAAAATCCTGAGTTCCACACAAGATCAAAGCATATTGATGTGCAATATCATTTTGTTTGTGACTGTGTTAGAGATGTTCATCTTAAAATTGAACATGTATCAAGTGATGGAATGGAAGCAGACATATTTACAAAGGCCATCCAAAGAGTTCTATTTGAAAAGTTGCGTGCTATGTTTGGGATGGATAGTATGTTGACTTAAGTTTAGTGACGAACAGTGACAGTTTTAGGGGAAGTGTTGAAATTTAAAAACGTGCACTGTTTGCATGCCTGTTTGCATGCGTATGTAAGTCATGCTTCTCATGTTGAGGTTCTAAGATTCAAACTGTTTTTTTTTCACATTAAAAAAAGGAGTTTGTTTTGATGATTACATTTGTTTGCAGTTTTGTTTAATAACCAAACCTTAGGGCTTCTGTGTGTTACATATTACATTTTTCATCAATTACCAAAATCTTAATAGTAACCTTTAAAAGCTCGCTTTGTTGCCAGTAATTTTATGCAGGAGTATTGGAAGGATTACGACGGGATGTATGCCCATGTTGTGCCACATGACACTGTTAGCATTCTCTTTGCTCTGGACACAGCTAAGCATCTCCATATCTCATAGAAGGACGTGCAGTCTACATATGTTGATGGCGTTCTCGAGAAGAAAAATGCTGGGATTCTAGGATCACTATGGGCGCGTTTTGGGACACCTCCCGATAAGTGATCGGTTTGTAGGTGGATTATCTCCCTGGAAGAATGGCTGCAAACGGTGTGGGCACCTTCCCGGGACTTTCGACTGCATATCGTCTGCTGGAGGTCTTGCCTTTTTTTACCGCATTTAA
>JAQGBW010006308.1:0-10778 GCA_034698625.1 Julus scanicus
ACGGGACCTCGGTTTAAACTCTCATCCGAAAGAGCCGCCACTTTGGGAATTTCTCCCATCCGTAAAATTCTCACCGAAAAAAGCAGACAACCACAATGGCCTTACTCCCTCCCCTTTCCCCCTGTCCACATTGTGTCCACACGCCAGAAGACCCTCCACTCCCTCTTGAGGACGTCATTTTTGAATATTCCTTTACTTAAATGATGGGTTAGGAGTACTGCGCTTGTGCTGCGCTACCATGCTAGGAATTTTGCTGAAATCGATCGATATGTGCATTCTTGGTAGAACTAAGGAGACTTCGGCGCTCTGGATAGAGGACTGTAAGTCATTGTCAGTTAAATAACAAACATACAGGACAATGGAAACTCAATATATAAATCATTTTTTGAACATACTTATTATTAATGCATAACACGATGTATATGATGGGCCTTTATTATGGTAAAAAACATCCATAAACACATTATTTTATGGTGTAGTTAAAGTGAAATTGTGATGCAAGATATATTAGTTTTATATAGGGGCCGGCCATTCAAAAAGGACTTTCTCTAGAGGAGTGGGTGGGCTCTGTTGGCATGTGGACAGGGAGAAGGGGAGGGGGCAGCCTTTATGGACGTTTACCAGTGTTGCTATTTTTTCAGCTTTTGTATTTTCTGTTTAATTGAGTTTTAAAGGTCAGTGAAATGGAAAATGGACAACAGAAGAAATGCGTCTTCAGTCCCAAATGTACTTGCATTTTTAAAACCTCGGTGAAGTCGGGAATTATGTTTAAATTTGTGTTAAACACCAATTTTATGCTGGAATTTTCCTTCGAGGTCACGGAAATTTCCTGTAATCAGAAAAATCCGGAAAAATGTCGTGGAATTGGCAGCGAGACGGGAGCTTGGAATCTTATAGGATGGGCCTTTGTAAGTTCAAACACATTTTTTGGACACCCTACTTTTCAAAAATATGGAGGGTGGGGACTAAAATTGGTGTTTATTATTGAGGGCATATATGGGGGCATATATTATCAAAGGAATTTTGAGGACGTCCTTTTTGAAATGGCCTCATAAATGTACCTTTATTAATTACGTGTAATATGGTTTTCTAACAAACTTTCTGGATAATCATTTGATAATAGAGATAAGTTTAAAGGAGTCGTGCTTAAAATTATTTTCGCCTTATAAAATGTTCAAGAAACCCGATCTTCTATTAAAAAATAACCCGAACTTGGAAAACTACCCCTACTGTTTATTTAATTTGCAAGTTTATGAAAAATGTTTTAATGAAAACTTACCAGTTATTCTTTTGCATTGTAATATGTGTGCTCGAATAGGATCATTTCCATTATAAGCAGATTTCCAGGCTAAAGTGACATTTCTTCCTGTGGCTTTAATTAGGACGAGGTTTGATGGCTGTCCCGGCTGTTCTATTGAAAGGGTAAAATATTACTTATTTGTAGGAATTTACATAATGCTATATCGTTTAAAATGTTATGAGAAAAAAACATAAACTAATAACATACAAACAATTTGAACAGAAAGCATTTTAAAGTTTTCATGCTAAACTAAGTCAAGTTTTAAATTCGTAGTTGTGGTTTTAATTAATGCTTTGCATTATTTATGTTTATTTGGAGTTACTATAAGTTATACACCAAGCCACGTGTCACTGATATGACTTTAAGGTTTATAATATTCAACAAGCATATGTATAATACAAATTGTAATATAAAATTTCACACTTTGATAGTTTATTATAATTACAAAGATTAAATACTTCACTTTAGTGCTTAAGTACTAATCGGAAAGGTTGATATTTAAGTAAATAAATTTCATAGGTCTATGTTTATGAATTAGTCTGGGTAGTATTTATCCTGCGGAATAAATTATTTCATTAACTGGTGTTTCATAATCCAAAAATAGCCAGATTCTTTAAAAACCATATTGAAATTTATGATTAAAACTTTATTTTCTATAAATTGAAATTCTCCAATAAACCATACTGTTTAATTAATAAAAGTTAACTTCATTTTTCAATTTAATTCATCATATTAGTCAGCTTAAAAAAGCGCCAGATAGTAGGGGTATTTAATAAGATGTTTATGCCATATAAACTGTACTTGTTCAACACACATGTAGTTTCCTGGGTGAAAAAATAAATCAAATATAGGCCATGTATGGACGTATATGGCTAATTTTAAATATCTAGACCAGAAATTGGACACGTTTGGACATATATGGCCAGGAACGGCCATTTTCGCTCATATATGTCCATGAATGGCCCATCAAAGGCCAAGTATGGCTCATACATGAATGTTTATGGCAAGCACATGTCCATACATGGACCAGATATGGATCATATATGGCCCATAAGGGGTCAAGTATGGCCCTTACTTGTCCATATATAATGTTTCCACGTGGCTATACGTACATGTAGTATTTGGCATACACGAAGTATTTTATATAAAATTTTGATTTAATTATCGAAATAAAAAATTATCTAAATTTTTCAATTTGATTTAGTTGAATTTATTACCATATAATCAGCACAAAAGCTCTATATGGTAGGGGAATTCTATTATCATTTTTTTACCATACTTGCACATTACACAAGTGCGTACAGAATTTAGTATACAGAAATTATTTTAAATTCCATCTTGATTTAAATATCGAATCAATCCTTGATTCTTCAATAGTTACCAAACGTCATATGGAAAAGGCGCCTCAACATGATTTTTGAATTAGCAAATTAAATTTCATTTTTGGTTGAACGGGATTGAGACCCAAAGGCGTTCTATCATAAGGGGCACCTAAAAATGCAATTATTTTTATTGGAAAAAAACAAAATTCCGAGCCTTTTCCTTAATTAGATCCTTAGTGAGGTCTTTTCTGACATCTTCACAATGCTTCTTTGTCGACCTATGCAAGCGGCGGTTTTTTTGTTGTTGTCACATTTGACATTTCTGAATATAGACGACTAATTTTGGTGTTCTTAGAAATTTTTCCTTCACCTTTTCTGCCTTATAAATGAGCAAACACAAAAGACTTATTTTGTCGAAGGAAACTGCTTACCTTGTACTGTTAAATGTACCACTGCTTCGTCATGACCGTGGGCGTTTGTAGCGTAACATTGGAAGATAGCACCATCTCCTCTCGCAGTTTGATGAAGAGACAACTCTGACAGTAAGCCATCTTCCTTGTCATGGTTCTTCATAGAAAACCTGCAGGCAAAACAAAAAAGAAATCCAAAAAATGCATTAAACATGGGTATGCAGACGCGTACTTGGTGTCACTTTCGAAAACTGTTTTGTTTTAGGTTTTCTTTGTTCTTGAAAGAAAGCTGTGCAAAACACGATTCTGACTAGATCAAACTTTTCTGCATTGACTGAAATTAATTGAGCATTTCTATCGAGTATTTTTTTGCAATTTTCATGACAGGCACCTCTTCAGTTTTCAAATGATTTTCTCAGAAATAATTTGTGTTCAAACCTTTTGTGATTAATGCATGGAGATAACAAACATTTCTCGTCTTTTAAGATAATCATCTTTAATTTTTTTTTTTTTTTTTGCACTGGGTTGCTAAACTGAACAAAAAAAGAAAGAATTTTTCATATTTCTTTGTAAATATTAAATAAACTATTTACCAACATTTCGGTATAGGTGGAAACAAAACATGTTAGTCCCAGGCGACCAGGCCGTATATGTCATCACATTTTGGGGGGTGGTAGCTAGGGTCCAGAATCTTGGGGTGGACTATTTTGGCCACGCATTTATGGGTCAGATGAAATAGAAATTGCATAATTTGCCGATTCGATATTTTTTACAATTTTTCGGATTTCGGTGGGGCAAGGGGATGTATTCCCAAGATCCCCTCCCCCATATATATATATATGGCCTGGTTATAATTCATAGTAAATTGTAATCGTGCTAATGAGCTGAAATCTCAAACATGTTTCCCAAAATGTCATATATGGGCATGTGTGGGTTATATTTAGTCCTTGATGGGCCATATATAGCTGTGCTTGGGCCCTATTTGGCTCTTGGTGGGCCATATACAACTCTGCTTGGGCCCTATTTGGCACTTGATGGGCCATATATAGCTCTGCTTAGGCCCTATTTGGCCCTTAATGGGCCATATATAGCTGTACTTGGGCCCTATTTGTTCCTTGACATGCCATATATAGCTCTGCTTAGGTCCTTTGTGGGCCATATATATCTCTGCTTGGGCCCTATTTGGCACTTGATGGGCCATATATAGCTCTGCTTAGGCCCTATTTGGCCCTTAATGGGCCATATATAGCTGTGCTTGGGCCCTATTTGGCTCTTGGTGGGCCATATACAAATAGCTAAGTTTGGGCCCTAATTGGCTCTTGGTAAGCCATATATAGCTCTGCTTGGGCCCTATTTGGCTCGTGGTGGGCCATATATAGCTGTGCTTGAGCCCTATTTGGCCCTTGATGGGCCATATATAGGTGAGCTTGGGCCCTTTTTAGTCCTTGTTGGGCCATATATAGCTGTGCTTTGGCCCTTGATGGGCCATATTTAGCAAATGATGATCCATAAACGTGCATTAATGATTCACTAATTAACCAAGTATGGAGTATTTAGCCCAGCAAAGTTACAATTTTCAATTAATTTTAACTTTTATTTCTAGATTTAGAGTAAAATGTACGGTTTTTTTTGTTTTTTTTTCGTGAATATTAGATAATCTATTAAAATATTTTCCTTAGAGAGTTTAATAAATGCCTCTTTTTGTATCCTTGTTTTCAAAATTAATTTTTATTGTACAAGTGAATTCAGAATTTTCAGGTTGTTTTTCTCTATCTCCCTGTTTAATTTTAACTAGCCTGTTTTGGTAGCCAATTTCATTATCAAAATTAATGACTGTCATCATATTTCACAAACATTGTTCCATAACTCAATTTCTCGAATGTCGAAAATGTCACGAAACATGGAAAATAGCCAAAACTTGAATCTAGGTTGCACACGAGTTACCTAAATATCAAGAGACCAACGTGAAATAAATTCGCATTTGCATGGGCGTATTCATAGGATAAGTAGTTTTATCAAGTGGGAATTTATTAATGTTTATCTAATGGGCGTTTTATTCTACGAGTTAATTTATTATTTGAGATTATTGATACACGTTATTAAATTTTTCGTCGAGTACACTTAAATAAAATGTGATCTACTTGTTGGTTTATGATATGCATTAAAATATCATAGATAGCTCCGTTATTAGAATTTTAATAGTGCAAAACACTCGATGCTGTGTATGTTTTATGAGTTTAGGATAAATAGATAAATACTAAAGTATATTGCTTAGTTTTCGTGTTCATATTAAAGTTGTGTGTTGTTGTTTCGGTAAATATCTTATTAGAAATTTAATAGCAATCAAGGGGCACTTGGGTAGCCGCCCCGGGCGACTGTGGCTAGGGGGCGCCAAAAGGGGCGCCCAAAATATTAAAATGGATTTGTTGGATTATATATTAAACTTATTATTGTTGAAACTTGATAAGTACACGTATTTTAAGCAATGTTTTTCCAGATATACTAGTGAAAGTGTGTGGGTGGGAGGAGGAGGGATTTTACTTGTTTTTCCCTCCCTGGGCGCGAAATATCCTCGGTATGGTTTAGAAAACACCATTTTTTGTCGGTTTTACAATGGTCAACTACTTAATCGACTGTTAAATTTTCATTCCATTCTAAGAATATAATCACCTTTAGAAATGTGAACCAACACTAAACGAAAATTCCATGAAAATCACCTTCTCAATGGATGACATTTGACCCTCTTCTTTAAATCCTTGCCATGGTTTAGAAAACACCATTTTTGGTTGGTTTTACAATGGTTAACTATTTAATCACTTTAAAAAATGTGGACCAACACTAAACGAAAATTCCATAAAAATCACCTTCTCAATCAGTGGTTTTAATTGGGAGGAAGGGAGGGCACTGCGCCGGTGTCTAGGGGGTGCCTGAAGTATTAAAATGGATTTCTTGGATTATAAATTATTATTGTTGAAACTTAACAACACAATACAATCAATGTTGTTTTCCAGATACCAATGGAGGAGGGGAGGGAGGGCGCAAATTTGGGTTTTTGCCCTAGGTGCCAAATATATCCTCGCTACGCCACAATCAAGGGGTATTCGCTGACAGATAATCTTGAATATGTTTTTCTGTACAGTGTGTATGCAAGGCTTGTGTCGTATTCTGTGTACTTCATACCGAAACCTTACATGTTTTGCAAATGTATAAATTTCTACTTTATATAAATATTTACCTTTGATCTCTATCGTGGTCAATCCTCCTTCCGTTCCGACTCCATTGCACTTCCATTGGCTTATCCCCGATGGCTTCGCAAGTTAAATTTGCATCTTGTCCAAACTGAACTGTGGCATTGATCTCCTTCTTCCGGAAGTGTGCTGGAACTAAATGTGATACAAGTTGAATATTTGGTTGGTGGTAAAAATAACTCCAACTGGATATATCTTTTTAGCTAAATCCATTCGTTTTCAGCTAAAACTTTAATCATTTTAGCTGAAGCAAATCATCTTCCCAGGTGAAAAACCTATAAAGGGTTGGCCAGAATTCCTCGCCACCGTTTTTTTTTTCTTAAATCTTATAGTTATGTTAATTATATTACTGGGGCTAAATGTATAAAGGTCGCTTTACTGCAGTACAGCGTAGCTATACCATTTGGCATTTCATACAAAGTTTTTTAAAAACATTGTAACAATTTTCAATAATTGTCAATGAAGACGAAAACAGTAAAAATATAATCCTATATAGTATGGCCACTATTTGGTAAATTATAGACCCAGATTAACGAATTTCTCGTCTAACTAATACATCTGAATAAATGATCATAGCAAAGTTTTGAATGTAATTCTATTAAGTTTTGATTTTAATTCTATGAAGTTTTGATTTAAATTCTTTAAAGTTTTGATTATAATTCTATAAAGATTTGATTAAAACTTTATAAAGATTTGATTAAAACTTTACAAAGATTTGATTATAATTCTATAAAAGTTTTGATTAAAATTCCACAAAGTTTTGATTAAAATTCCATAAAGTTTTGATTATAAATCTAAAACGTTTTGATAAAAATTCTAAAAAGTTTTGAATAAAATTCTATAAAGTTAGAATTAAAATTATACTAAGTTTTGATTAAAATTGTATTTTTTGATTATAATTTTATTAAATTTTAATTATAATTCTATAAAGTTTTGATAAAAATTCTATAAAGTTTTGATTGTAATTCTATACAATTTTTAATCAAAACTTAATAGAATTTTAATCATAATTTTGACTAAAATTCTATAAATTTTCCTACACAAGTTATTTTAACATTGTAATCTTGTATTTCATAAGTTAGATAAATCACCATACCCAGTATTTTGCAAATTGCGCGTTTTATTTCTCATACACAGTATATGTTAAATAATTTTGTTTCATATCACTTTCATTTCCTTCACATTTTCATAAGTTAATTTAAGTTTAAGAGACTAGATTTATGTCTTCATAAAGTCATTTTTCTTTCTTCAAAACTACATATTTCTTGTGTGTGTGTGCATTCACTTACCATTGACTTTGAGAAAGACGACTTTGCTTTGCCCAGAACCGATGCCATT
Organism: Julus scanicus; assembly: GCA_034698625.1. Classification (NCBI taxonomy): domain Eukaryota; kingdom Metazoa; phylum Arthropoda; class Diplopoda; order Julida; family Julidae; genus Julus; species Julus scanicus. The sequence goes on from JAQGBW010006308.1 coordinate 7,619, forward strand.
TATTGCCTGACATAAATAATATCCTTCATCCGACTTCTGAACGTTGTTGACTGTCAGCGATCCGTTAAGAAATACTTGATGGTGAACCCCATATCCATGCAATTCCACATAACTTCCGGGAGTTTTACCTGATATATACGAATTTACAAACAGAATATTTCTGTCAACATATTCAGCTGAAAAAAAAAGCTAGCAGCTCTAGGAAACCATTATTCCTTGAAGCATATGAAATATATTAACCAATAAATTCTCAAGTTTTCCATCTGAAACTTGTCAGATATTTACTAGGAATTTGGCATCTGTCGAAACCTCCTTTATTGGGCACCCTCGTAAATTGGGCCTTATGGTGCCATTTCACCTATAAATGTCAAAGGTCAAACAAAGTGTTGCCAGTTTTGAATTGTTTATGTATGGCAATTCCAATATGTACTAAATTCTATATGTAGTGTCTAAATTGCATGTAGAAATTAAGCTGATCATCTTCGTTTAACATGTTTTTGGACACTCTTGTAAAATGGGTTTAAAAGATGGATAACTTATTTATGTTGCCATTTTACAAAACTGTCAAAGGTCAAGCAAAATGTTGCCTGTTTTGAATAGTTGATATGTTTGAGGATTCCAAGATGTACACATGGACCTGTTCTACATGTAGTTTCTGCATAGTATGTAGAAATTAAGCTGATCATCTTCGTTCAACATGTTTTTAGACACTCTTGTAAAATGGGTTTAAAATATGGGCAACTTATTTATGTTGCCATTTCACAAAAGTGTGAAAGGTCAAACAAAATGTTGCATGTTTTGAATGTTTGAGGATTCCAACATGCTCACATGCACATGTTCTACGTGTAGTTTCTGCATCGCATGCAGAAATTAAAATGTCTAAGACATGTTGTAGGGCTACATTTTGAAGATTTTTTGTAAAATAAAATGCACTGAAATATATAAAATTAGACCAATATTTTTGGCATTTATTAAGATTTTTAAAGTTTGTTTTTAGGAATCTTAACCAATTTTGAAAAAAATACGCCCATATAGAGAGGCTGGATTATAAAAGTTTGCCTTTTGGATATTTTTCTTAAATTCACATTTTATGACTGTTTGTAACATTTATTTTTAGCAGAAGTTTTGGGACTTTTGTTTTGCTTTCAAGTCACGTTTTCTGCGTGTTTTATGTGCTTGTGTTTGCAATATTACTTTTTGATAATAAAAATGTGTTGTCGCGTGTGAAATATTTTATTGACAAAACTTGTATGCAATTTTTGTTACTGAATATATATAACTAATTATCAATTATTTAAATTTGCGTGCCGGAATAAGAAAGTACATTCAAGTACATCCATTTGTTCATCAACCTTATCATATACTGCCTGTCATGTAGAAAACGCCATTTCATTCCCTGCTTCAAGATGAGAAATGCCAGTCCATTTTTTTTCTAACAAGATTGATGTTTACCATTTAATTATTTTTTGATATTAAAAATTTAAATTAATTATCACTCAAACATGCGCTGCTTGACTTAGGATGTCGATAGAAAGTAAATTCCATTTGAGTCATTGGTCAACTGCATAGCTTCTCAGAAATAATTTCCTAGTAGCACGAAATGCTTTATATATCACATCGATTATAGCAATCGTGTGTCATTTAACTTTTTTAATGTCCATGCATACTGAAGGTTAATTTATCACTTACTAACCCTAACGTGCATGCATGCAACTGTCTAATTAATATTTCAACACGTTCTAAATTAAAATTACACAAGGTATTGTCCATAACGAGGAAAGTTCAGCGAAGATATATTGCACTATATTAATTTGTATTTGCAAAATTTCATAAACTTGTCAAACTTGTCTTCAAAATATTAGGACATGAATCATTTTCCAATTTTGATGTTTTATAAACGATATACGAGCCAGCAATACAGCGTGAGTAAAAAGTCTGTCCATCGGTCCCCTCTCCCCCTCGATCCCCAAATTTACCTAAGTGGAGCAAAATTGAAAATTGTGATAAGGGGAACATAAAGAAACCATTGGGTGCGCAATTTAATAGTGCAAAACTATTTGACCTGTGACCATGTTTTCAAAGTCTTTCACACAGGAAGTACTTGAAGGATGCAAAATAGAAATATGGTTGGATTTTGAAAGTTGTAGAGGAGGACTTTATCAGTTTAACAATGCTTTCTGTAGTATTACAATGTCCTTCTGTGAATTTCAAGTTTCTTGTTATGGGCTTTGATGCACTCCTGTACCTATATGACCCAAAGACCATTGAAATCCACAGAGCTGTGCAGGAGTGCATCAACGTCCATCACAATAAACTTGAAATAAATTCACAGAACGAAATTTTAATACTAAATGAAGCATTTTTAGACTGATACAGTCCTCCTTTATAAAGGCGCATCTCCACCAAGACGTACGTTGTACGTACATAAATATTTTTGAAACAAATGCAAAACATGTGCAAAAAAGTTTGCTTTCCAGGTATGTTTCAGCTGCCATTTTTGTGAATATCAAAATTGTACAGCTATTAAAGACATTTAAAATGTATTTCTGCAAATAAGACATTTAAAAATGTCTTTAATAGCTGTACAATTTTGATATTTACAAAATGGCGGCTGAAACAAATTTTTTGCATGTTTGTAAAAACGTGTTTGAACGTACAATTTACTTTTAAAAATCAAACGATTTGTCTATTTTGCATCCTTCAAGTACTTCCGGTGTTAAAGACATTGAAAACATGGTCATAGGTCAAATTGTTTTGTACCAATAAACTGCGCACTCCATTGTTCGTTTATATTCCCCTTATAGTAATTTTCTATTTTGCCCCTGTTAAGAAAATTTGGGGTGGGTGTAGGGAACAGACTTTTACACACACTACTGTATATATAATAACATGTTTCTGAATAAAATGCTGACTATAATAAAATACTGTTTTTAATTATTGGTTAAGCCTAATATGATCTAGATTAAAATCGTATTAATCACTACAGATACAAATGCGGTATTGGCATTTTAAATTAAATTATTTTTTTTTACAAATGACATAGCCAATCTTGCTAAAGTAGACATTATTAAATTTGAATTGGATTAAGGTGAATCAGAACCTATCACTTTCAATGGGTGAAATTTCAAAACACACTCACAGCCAGACAAATAAAGATTAA
>JAQGBW010006309.1:0-10777 GCA_034698625.1 Julus scanicus
ATGTTGAATCAGTTTTTTCATTCACTTTATTAAGATTTGTATTTATTTTTATTCGATAATTTTAATGAAATTCTGATTAATATAAGTGAATTTTAGAATGCACCGAAGTTTTACCGGAAGTGACAACAATTAAACTCGGTGAAACTGAAACCTAAATCCAAAACAAAAGAAGGATTTAGTGTGGTACCTATGTGGTTAAGAGAAATGTTTAGTGTAGTTTGAGTAAGGTAAAGACCTCATCATCCCACCAGCAAGTAATTTCCCCCAGAAAAAAAACCATTATTTTATAAAATGTGTGATATTACATTTTATTAAACTATAAACATGGATTTATGTACACTATTTTGTCAGCTCATCGAATCCAACATTTACTGCGGTTGAAGCAACGGCGGCTGCGTGGCTCGAAGTTCTTTATCCGGATTCTTGGCGTGGACTTTCAAGAGGTCCATGACGACATTATCGAATTCTGCGGGTGTTTCCAACTTGCCTGAAAATGTAAGCGGTCGTTAATTTTAACGGGCTTTTTGGGCACGAAATATTTTGATATTTTGACAAAACCCGCCTGACGTGACTTCGGAACATTAGCCAGTCATTGTTTATGGCCTTAATTACAACTGTGACCCTAAACTTATGAGACGAGGTCTTGGCAGTATTTTGTTCTACTTTTAAGTCATTGTTTAGGAACATAATAGGGACATTACGCAAACTGTTATCTACATTTTAGATAAGCACATTTTAGTCTATTTTTCTTAAATTACAGCGGTTCGATGTGGTGCCTGGACTTTCGCGGCATCCGGGATTTTATGAGTTTGAGTACGAGTTTCCGATAGGTGAGTATGTTGGGTAAGCGCTTACTTACCCGTTGCCCAGTAATAAATGTCCCAGTCGTTAGACGGTAGGTTGATGAGGCGGTCGTACATGGACATTTGTTCCTCGTCCAGTCGTGCCAAGTGTTTTTCTGCGAAGGTACTGCCGAATAATTATAAAAAATATAGTATAATATATTATACGCTAATTCTTCGATTCTAAGAACTTTTACAAACTTAAACATTTCTAAAAACAGGGTTTTAATCAAATATTTGGACATTTTTAGGACATTTCTACATCTAGACTCGGCCCTCTTAAAGTTGTGATTTTAAGGGATTATGTCTTTAGAAACTGATGAAATTTTATAGGTCGATTAAGTTAGTAACACTAGTTAAACCCACCAAAAATTGTGAACTAGATTTAATGGCAAGGGGGTAAACCAGGGGGTCAAAGTTCAACCCTCTAGACACGGCTCTCTTAAGTTTTGATTTTAAGGAATCTTAGTTTAATTTTTTAAAGGCGATTATGAATTTTGAAATTAACGACGTTTTATAGGTCGATTAAGTATTTGATCCTAATTAAACCCACCAAAAAATGTGAACTATATAATGGCAAGGAATTAAACCAGGGGGTCAAAGTTCAAACCTCCATATTTCTCATAAATTGTGATTTTAAGGGAATATTTGTTCAATTTTTTTAAAAGTGATGATTATGTTTTTAAAAACAAATGAAATTTTATAGGTCGATTAAGTTAGTGACCCTAGTTTAACCCACCAAAAATAATTAACTAATTTAATGGCAAGGGGGTAAACCAGGGGGTTAAAGTTCAACCCTCCCGATCCCTTGTAAATTATGATTTTAGGGAATATTTGTTTAAAGTGATGATTTTTTTTAAAAACGAATGAAATTTTATAGGTAAAACAACGTGGCAATGGTCAAACTCGCCAAAAATAATTAACTAATTTAATGACAAGGGGTTAAACCAGGGGGTCAAAGTTCAACCCTTTTTGACCCCTCGTTAAATAGTGTTTTTAAGGAAACGCCATTTAACGAATTTTGACTTATTGCAAAGTGTTTTTCAGCTATAATTCTATTAAAAATTTGTTAAAATTGTGTTTTTAAAATAAAATTAGAAATACAATTTTTCATGGTCAAGGTTATTTCTTTTTTTTTTTTGAAGGTCAAACTGTGGCTTTTTGATGGCCAGCGCCACCAGGTGTAGAGCGATGTTCAGTTTACCTTAGCAGTATGCAGTTTTCGAGCATTCCTCTCTTTCGGCTCTGATACTGCAGTCTGTTTCGTTTCACCTGAATCGGTTCGTCTTTTTTTTCCACAAAAGGAGGGATGAACGAATGGAGAAGACGGCGTCCGGAGACAACAAGAGGAAACGCCGAAAAATACCGTTTTGCCGGTAAAATACAAAAATTACTCAATCGGGAAGCCGCCATCTTTAAATTCACACATGGCGTTCTAGAACTCCAATAATTAACATCTCCCAACAAAAAAGTTCTCTAAACTTTATTGCGCATGCGCGAGCAGGAAGTAGTTTTAGACAACGTCTTGATACGTCTTTCATACAACGTCTGCGCATGACGGATGAGGATCTTTTTTGTTGAGCAATGTTTTATGTCGTTACAGAACGCTTATTTGGAATGACGAGATTAGGGAACCAATTAATGTTAACGTGTCGCTCTGGGGATAGCTATTATAGTTAAGAGCTAATGATATTAGAGTGCCACTCTGGGCTTATTAGATTATCATTGTTGAGTAGTGCGCTTTTAGATAATCACGATTGAGTACCACTCTGAGCATAGCGATTAACAAGTCATAAGCGAATTATGATAGAGTGCCGCTCAGGGCGTAGTAGTAGATTAACGGAGTTTACGAACCAATAACCATGAAGTGCGATTCTGGGTATAGCGTTGGTAGGGGATACGAACTAGTAATAATCGAGTGCCTTTTTGGGCATAACGGTTATGGAGCTACGGGCTAATAACAATAGAGTGCCATTCTGTGGTGTATGCCCAGCGTATACGAACTAATGAAACGTTGAGGTGATAATCTGGGTATAACATTCTAACTAATAATAACGTTTGTGCCATGCTGGGCCTAACGAACTCTGGAGTGACTAACTAATAAATCAAAAGTGTCGATCTGTGAATTGCGATTGTTAGAGTAGGTTAACTAATGAACACAAGCGTGCCATTCTGCATTTATCCAAGATATATTTTTCCATTTGTAGTTGTCACGTCTTCGACCAGATGACGCTGATGTCGTTTTTCCCGGCGCGTGCAGCCGATGGGATGATGTCACGCGTTCCATTCGCTTCGTTCCTGAACATGGGTTTCGTTTCTTGAGATTTCGTCCGTTTTTCGACGTTTTTTCTGCTTCTGAACTTAATCAGGGTGAGTAAATTAAAAGCTTACAGCTAAGCGTACTCTTTTTCCTCGTTTTTATTTCATTTTTACGCCTTTTTCGTCTTGCAAAACCCCGTGTTTGCCGAATAAGGTCGGAGGTCTCCATAGTCCATATAGGGCTTGCTGGCCGCAAGATGGCGCCGCCCTAATGTTCGAAAATGGCAATGGCGGCAAAATTTTAAAAAATTCAGTTTATTTAAATTTATTTTAATCGCCAAATTGCTGTTGAATGAATAGTGTTCCGTTGCCACAATCAGTACGATTGCAACTTGCTTTTTCAATTGTGTTTTAGACCAACATTTCGTCGTAAAATTGCTTTTTTTTCCCTAAAAATATTTGAGATATTTTAGATGATATTAGAGATATTTTATTTGAGGTATTTTATAAAATGCTAATATTGTGTCGATATCAATTAGAATATCTGCACAAAAAATGCATTTCTCATAGCACATGTAAAATTTTTTGGCGAAAGACTTCTAAAAAATGACATTTGGGTTGAACTTTGAAGTCAAAAATTTTTCATGGAAAGTTTTGCAACATGTAGATTTTCTAAAATGATAATATTTGTATTAATTACAATTAAAATAACTGCCAAAAATGTTTTTATAATAATATGGGACGAATTTTAGAGAAAAAAACTGAAAAAATCGGAGATTCAAGTTTAAATTTCAAGGGTTATTTATCCAAATATTATCATAAAAAATTCTGCAACATGTAGATTTCAATTGTTGAAAAATACAACAAAGTCGAAATTCAAGTTCAAATTTCAAGAGGTTTTGCGTAATTACCATTAAATTGCTTTCCAAATAAAACCTTTGAAATATTTTTAGATTAAAAATTGAAAAATAAACACGATTCAGGTTGAATTTTGAACTATTGTTTGCAGTTTGCCGTCTGGTTTTTGTTGTCACGAACACACTCGAGTACGATATCTAATGTAATGTTTACAATTAATTTTATTGTTAAACATGATCAAAATCAGATTAAAAAACGAAACAAATCGATATTTGTCTAACTTTGATTTAAAAAATGATAACATCGAGCTCAAAAAGTTCCCGAGTATGTTTTAAAAAAATATCAATTGTCAAGACCGAAAAAATGAATTTTACAGACACGTAGATTAAAAAAGTTTTTAAAAATTTATCCTTCTTTCATAAAATCGCCTGAAGCAAGTTTCGAAACATAATTACTAAAATGCGAAGGTCGAAATCTTGTTTACGATTAGTTCCTGTTCGTAGAAAATTTGCCGTTGAGCTACGAATACCAATTAACTAACCTAAACGTAAACTTCTCGGACTCCATTTCACAGATATTTGAGACTGTGCCACGTAACGAAACTTAACATGTGAGTATTTATCTCCGAAGTAATTAACGACCGATAAAGTTACAACTTTTCGATTATCTGTTTTGGGTTTTTTTACGATCGGTTTTGGCTTTTAACGATCGATCGGTGTTTATTTCGTAGTTAACGGTTGGTTTTTGAAACACTCCTGCGTTGATCTTGTCCTCTACTCTCGTTGCCGAGGCCCTCTCCAATCGTCCGTTAAACCCCGGAACGTGGATTTAATCGTTGTTTTAATTTATCGTAGGATGACGCACGACCTGGACATCTCCATCACCGAAAACGATTTCGCTAACGGGGCGTTAAGGCTGCTGAGGAACGTGAGGCCGAAATGGGACGAGTCGGAGATTAAGTTCAGGGTAAAAAAGTGTTCTCATAGGGTGGATCACCGGTAATCCGGACTCGATTATGTTGGCCCTTTTTTTTAACGTGCCGTTAACTTTTTGCAGACGTTCACGGATGGCATCACTAACAAGCTAGTCGGATGCTACGTTAAGTCCGAACCGGAAGACGTAGTCCTGATCCGGATCTACGGGAAGAACACGGATCTGCTGATCGACCGGAAGGCGGAGGTGGCCACCATGAAAGTGAGTTGCGGAGGCGCCCGTTATGTTTAACCGTGGTCCGTAGAGGAGACAATTGTAGCCCACCCGAGATAATCTTGCGGATTCAAACGGGTGTTTGGAGTCTCGAGATCTCTTGAAGAGGCTCTCAGAGGCCACTGGAGTCCTTGAAAAATCTCGTAGACCATTAGGGTCCTTGGAAACTACGGGGTCTTTGTAAATCTGGGAGACCACTGGGGTCCTTCTAGAATCTCGGAGACCACTGGGGTCCTTCAAGAATCTCGGAGACCACCGGGGTCCTTCAAGAATCTCGGAGACCACCGGGGTCCTTCAAGAATCTCGGAGACCACCGTGATCCTTCAAGAATCTCGGAGACCACTGGGGTCCTTCAAGAATCTCGGAGACCACCGTGATCCGTCAAGAATCTCGGAGACCACCGGGGTCCTTCAAGAATCTCGGAGACCACCGTGATCCTTCAAGAATCTCGGAGACCACCGGGGTCCTTCAAGAATCTCGGAGACCACCGGGGTCCTTCAAGAATCTCGGAGACCACCGTGATCCTTCAAGAATCTCGGAGACCACCGAGGTCCTTCATGAATCTCGGAGACCACTGGGGTCCTTCAAGAATCTCGGAGACCACCGGGGTCCTTCGAGAATCTCGGAGACCACCGAGGTCCTTCAAGAATCTCAGGGACCAATCGGGTCCTTGAAGAATCTCGGAGATCAGTGTTTTTCTTGGAAAATATTGGAGGCTACAGGGTCCTTGTAGTATTTCGGATACTTTCTAAACACAGAACTCCTTGTGGAATCTCGGATACTTCTTAAAGAGACTAGCTGCTAAAGACGTAATGCTAAGTCTTAGAGAACCCAAGAGGTCCTTTTCTCAAGATTCTGAGCAATTCTGAAGATTTGCTGGAATCTTCAGTTCCCTGTAGCATTTGCCGAATACTTTTAATTTGAACTTTTGACCTTTTTTCAGAAACTTGCCCGCATCGGATGTTCGGCGCCGTTGTTCGCAACCTTCAAGAACGGCATCTGCTACGGGTTCGTGGACGGCGAGACCCTCGACGAGGTGACCGTGCGAGAGAAAACGGTGAGGAGGTACGTTATCGAATCGTTAATTTCGGCCCTTTGCGAACGTGGTCCTCGATGTCCTCTCGTCGTTACAGATTGGTTGCGGAGACCTTCGTTAAGTTCCACCGTGTTCCCGCGGACAACGGAGAGAAACCCGAAGCGCTCCTCTTTCCCGTACTTAAGAATTATCTCGAGCTCATTCCGACCGGATTCGAAGACCAAGACAGGAACGAAAGGCGAGTACGAGTTTTTTTTTTTGAAAAATACTCAAAATTTACGAAAAATTTTTACCCGAATTTGTGTAAAAAAAATTGTTCGAAACTCTCGATTTCAGGTTTCTGAAACACATTCCTCCGAAAGACGCGCTGAAGACGGAGATCCTCGAACTCGAGCAGCGCTTGTCGCTACTCGAGTCGCCCGTCGTCTTTTGCCACAACGACGTCCTACTCAAGAACGTCATCTACGACGGCAAAAGAGGTAAACGGACCGTTAAAAGTCGGTTGCGGAAACAATCCGCGGTTTTTGCGGTCGGCCTCCACGTTTTATTTATCGTCTTTTTTGCGGTTTCAGGTCGGGTGTCGTTCATCGACTACGAATACGCCGGCTTCAATTACCAGGCTTTCGACATCGGAAACCATTTCTGCGAATTTGCCGGTAAGTAGCCGATTAACTTAAACGGATGGTTAGCGTTTACGAGCCAAACTTCGTTAGGGTCCTCGCAACATTTTGGTTTACTCGCTAACGGCGATTCCATTATGCTTTTAAATAATAAAACTTTTCTTCTGGTAAGGCACGAGGTTTTAGCCGCTATCGAGCCGTTTAATCGTTTAATGTCCGCTTAAGTTTAACGTAACGGTAGTTCTCCTCGTTTCCTGTTGCGTGGGAGCGACAAATGTGGATTTTCGCTGTTATCCTACTCCGACAAAACTATGTCTTAATTTTAACGGTGGAATAATTTTAACGATGAAATAATGTTAACGAATATTTGCTTTAGATCCGAGCCGATTAGTCATTTAATGTCCGCTTAAGTTTAACGTAACGGTAGTTCTCCTCGTTTTCAGTTGTGCGGGAGAGATAAATTTAAACGTCTTTCGTTAGTTTTAACGGTGTAGTAATTTTAACGATGAAAAAATGTTAACGAATATTTGCTTTAGATCTGAGCCGATTAGTCATTTAATGTCCGCTTAAGTTTAACATAACGGTAGTTCTCCTCGTTTTCAGTTGCGCGGGAGAGGCAAATTTGAACGTCTTGCGTTAGTTTTAACGGGGATATAATTTTAACGATGAAATAATGTTAACGAATATTTGCTTTAGATCCGAGCCGATTAGTCATTTAATGTCCGTTTAAGTTCACGTAACGGTAGTTCTCCTCGTTTCCAGTTGTGCGGTTAAGACAAATTTGAACGTCTTTCGTTAATGTTAACGGGGATATAATTTTAACGATGAAATAATGTTAACGAGTATTTGCTTTAAATCCGAGCCGATTAGTCATTTAATGTCCGCTTAAGTTTAACGTAACGGTAGTTCTCCTCGTTTTCAGTTGCGCGGGAGAGGCAAATTTGAACGTCTTTCGTTAGTTTTAACGGGGATATAATTTTAACGATAAAAAAATGTTAACGAGTATTTGCTTTAAATCCGAGCCGATTAGTCATTTAATGTCCGCTTAAGTTTAACGTAACGGTAGTTCTCCTTGTTTTCAGTTGCGCGGGAGAGATAAATTTAAACGTCTTTCGTTAGTTTTAACGGTGTAGTAATTTTAACGATGAAATAATGTTAACGAATATTTGCTTTAGATCCGAGCAGATTAGTCATTTAATGTCCGTTTAAGTTTAACGTAACGGCAGTTCTCCTCAATTCAAGTTGCGCGTGAGAGACAAATTTGAACGTCTTTCGTTAGTTTTAACGGGGATATTATTTTAACGATGAAATAATGTTAACGAGTATTTGCCGAGGATCGAGCCGATTTGTCATTTAATGTCCGCTTAAGTTTAACGTAACGGTAGTTCTCCACGTTTCCAGTTGCGTAGGAGAGCAGTCTTTCGTTAATTTTAACGGCGAATCGAAATGGCAGGATTTAAATATTTTGTCTCGCGCAACAAAAAATGGTAACCGTTACGTTAAACTTAAGCGGATCGTGGTTTGGGGAAAAGACGGCTGGTAGCTTTAATGTCAGCTTAAGTTTAACGAGGACATTTCGAAGCGAACTACGGATTTCTTCCGTTATCCGGGCCGATAAACATCGCCGTTATTATCCTTTTTTGTGATATTATTTAACCCGTGTGGTTTCGTGTATTTAACGCCCGCTTAAGTTTAACGCCAACTCTCGTTTTCTCCCGTTGCGCAGGAGTTACGGACACGGATTTCTCCCGTTATCCCGACCGCGAGTTCCAGCTGAAGTGGCTCCGGACGTACTTACAATTTTGGAACGGCGGAAAAAGCAGGGTCACGGAAGCCCAAGTCGAGACGCTCTACGTTCAGGTCAACAAATTCGCGTTGGTAAGCCTTCGTTAAGCGACCGATTAACTGTTTGTAACAAGTTTAACGGACGATTTGCGTTTTTTTTAAAGGCTTCCAACATGATGTGGGGACTCTGGGGTTTGGTACAGGCTCAGAATTCGACCATCGACTTTGATTTTCTCGGGTGAGTTTTAGCCGTTTAACGGCCCGTTAGCTAATCGACCGTTAAAACCCGCTATCAGAACCGAATGTGTGCTAAATTTTGGCACATTTTAGCAGTTTTTAGCATCTATTTAGCAAAAAAAACACACTGGTAGCAAGTTTATTTCATGATTTTTACTTAGGGCCTTCATTTGGCCCAATAAGCACTAGTGTGCCACCCTGCGAGTATCTTCAATGTGGTTATATAAGAGGTTTACAAATGGCGATAACAAGTTTCACATTTGCGTTAATAGATGGCGCACTCTGCCACGTTAAGCTTTTTTTTACAAGCTAATAACAACTAATGTGCCACCCTGCGAGTGTCTTATACTTGGCTTGCACATGCAATGATAAGTTTCCTATTTTTGGCTATAGGTGGCGCATAATGTCCCTAAGCCAATAAGCTAAAATGTGCTATCCTGCGAGTATCTTCGATGTAGTTTACAAATGGCAATAACAAGTCTCACATTTGTGTTAATAGATGGCGCACTATGCCACGTAAAGCTTTTTTTCTTACAAGCCAATAACAACTAATGTGCCACCCTGCGAGTGTCTTATATGTGGCTTATGCGTGCAATGATAAGTTTCCAATTTGTGGCCATAGATGGCGCATAATGTTACTAAACCAATAAGCTAAAGTGTGCCACCCTGCGAGTATCTTATATGTGGCCTGTGCACGGTAATGATAAGTTTCGCATTTGTGGCCATAGATGGCGCATAGTGCATCTAAACCAATTAGCTGAAGTGTGCCACCCTGCGAGTATCTTTTATGTGGCTTATGCATGGCAATAATAAGTTTCGCATTTGTGGCCATAGATGGCGCATAATGTTACTAAACTAATAAGGTATAATGTGCCACTCTGCGAGTATCTTCTATGTGGCTTACACCTTCAATGATTAGTTTCATATTTGTGGCCATAAATGGCGCATAGTGCATCTAAACTAATAAGCTAAAGTGTGCCACCCTGCGAGTATCTTCTATGCTGTTTACACATGTGATATTAGTGAGTTTCACATTTACGTTCATAGATGGCGATGCTTCAAAACGCTCGCTGCGCCATCTATGGACTCAAATGTGAAGCTTTGTGGCTAATTTTTTAATTTTGGTTTATTTCAGTTTCGCCATCGCCCGTTTCAACGAATATTTTTCCAGAAAAGACGAGTTTTTGTCACTTTGACTGAAAAACAAGGATTTTTAAGAGCTTTTTAGAACAAAGTCGTGTACATAATTAAGTAAAGAGAGAATTAAGTAACTATCGTTAATTAAGGTGCGTCCGTTAGTTTCATTATTTGTTAAATATTTGAAATTTTGCCGAGGAAAATTTGAATAAAAGTTATTTCAACGTTAATTTTTAATCGTACGTTAAGTAACATTGGATTTGTAAATGTTTGTAGAGTTAACGCGTTGCGCTATGGAAGACTAAACGGCCGATAAGCGACGTTCGACACTCGAAACTTTGTAAAGTTTATCCGTCCGTTAAGTAACGTCGGATTTGCAATTGCGTACGGTTAAACCTATCGTATCCAGAACTAATCTCTCGGTAAGTATACGTTTGTCGTTGTTGTTTAATCGTCCGTTAAGGAACATTGGGTTTGTAGCGTTAAAGCCTATCTGATCGATAACTAATCGCCCGATAAGTATCTTATGGCTTGTAAAGATTATGGTTTAATCGGTCATTAGGTAATATTGGATTTGCAAACTTTAAATAGTTTAATCCACCATTAAGAAACATTGAGCATGTAAACTATGCAGACTTTAATCGTCCATTAATGAGTATTAATTGGTTTAGTGATTATTTATGGAATTCCACCTTATGGTGAACTAATGAACCGGATAGATAAGTAACTAATCCTCAGTTAGGTAACTAATCCTCAGTTAGGTAACTAATCCTCAGTTAGGTAACTAATCGACTGTT
>JAQGBW010006310.1:0-10773 GCA_034698625.1 Julus scanicus
TAGCATGTGCAATCTGCATGTGCATTGCTTTGCAAACGTGTGTTAAGCACATGAAACGTAAATAACATATTTCAACAGATATACATGATAGCCAATTTATATGTCTGAAAACATTTATGGTCATATAGGGCAATATTACTATGTGAAAGAAGTTGGCAAATATGCATGGACATAACGAAAATTGGAGAAATAGGACACGCACGAAAAGATATAGGTATGGTTAAATTTGAAAATGCAGTACATTGTCATATATTCGCACATACTATATACATATTTGATTAAAATACCGCATATGGACAAATTTTATGTCCAATAAATGAAATTTCCCAATTACAGCATATCCATGCACGTTTGCCATAGCTATATATAGAATATAGTGATCCATATATATATAGCTGCTCAATTAAGGCATGCAAACGGGGGTATTATACATACTGCATGATTACCTTTAATTCAATGTTTAGATTCTGTAATAAGCAGTCTTCAGCTATTATTAATAAACACTATACAACAGTTGTTTTGAATTCTAAACACTAACAGTTATCTGAATTCTATCTGAACATTCATTAATAAACATTTAGAAATATATTACTTTAACCATTGAAAAATATTTGCATGAGGTTACAACCCGCCTCATGAAAGTAATAGGAACAACAAAAAAAAGGCCACTAATGTATTATTATGTTACAATGTTGTACATGTTGATGCCATCTTGTTGGTACACTCCATGCCATATAGTGTTACTACACTCGATGCCATATATGCGTAATGTTGGTACACTCGATGCCATAAAGTTGTATTTTATGCATGATGCTGTACACATAACGAAGTTTTATATATTATGTTATGTCACTATCATTTCGGAAACTTAAAAAATGTTTTTCTGTCGTCCAGAAGTTAGTTTGTGCAAGCAAAGCAACTTTCTTAAATTGCTCAAGCGTTCAACAAGGGCCAACTTAGCCTTGATGTCCACATATTCAATAGCCTCGCAAAATTAAGCTATGATGAGTACACATTAAAAATGCCCAGACGTTACAAAAATAATAATTCTAATTTTCTATAGAATTTCTTGATATTACCGATTTATCGGAATAATGGAGATTAAACCACAAATCACTTTTCTGGAGCACTGGACCGAGATCCAATATCATCATTACTTGAACATAAATGAAATTGCTCTGCTGAAAACTACTTCAGTATAACGAACAAATAAATTACTTTTTAGTCATAATTTCCAAAAATTGCAACTAGTTCAGTTTCCCTGAATCGATTTACTTTTTCAACTATATCGCTTTATGTTCAATAGCGAAATTTAATTAAAACATAGGACAACGTTCAATATTCTGAGAATTGTTGAAGACATTTTTATTCCAAAATTCAACAGAATTTTTACAATTCGAAAAACTTGTTTGCACAATCTATGAGGGATGTCCCAAAACTAAGTCACACAGGACATTTATTCATGAACTGCTCATCTAATCGAAAAACGGAAATATACATTCTAAAGAGAGGACCTTTGTCTATTTTTCAACATTGACCCCAAGCCGATTGTGTATAAAACCAATGACAAACTGGTTTAATGAGCTCATTCTCACTCCTGAAGGACTGTCCATTAAGATGCAGCTTCATGGGCCCAAGCAGGTAAAAATCATGAATAAAGTTCATGAATAAATGCCCTGTGCAACTTATTTTTGGGACATCCCTCGTACTTACTGCACATGTACTGCAAGTCATTCAATACGCCAGCAACATCAAGTTGAAAGTGGGATGAGGTATAAAGGGTAAAAATGTAATTTAATGATAATAAATGTTACGAAGTAAATTTTAGAAGTTATGTATATGCCGTGCAAGTTCACTTGCAAATATATTTCAAATAACAGCAAGGAATACTCCACTTCGAACGCCAATAACTTGACTTAACGGCCAATAAATTCCACTCGAGACAGAGACATGACGACGACGTCATTTTTTACTGTTATTACCGTCTTCCATTTATTATTTGCCATTATTTTTCCTTACAAAATTGTATGTCGAAAGCCCTCACGAGCTATAATAATAGAGCCATATGCGAAATTCCTATACTTTTCTATAAAATATGCCGAATAAAACATAGGCAAGCTGCAATCTTTCTATCTCGCATGGTTGGTTGAACCGACCTCCAACAACCTTATTCTGAGGTTACAATAGGTTTTTTAAGGTTTTATAATGAACAATAACAATGGAAATTGCGTACTGAAACCGCTAATTCCCGAATAAGTTTAACAGAGATCATGCGGCAGCTGCACTATAGATATGGATTTCATCTTGATGTCGGTATGAACAAAATCCAAGCACTCTTTACTGCGCATGCGCTTTTGAGCATTTGTTTAAGTAGACACTTTCGTTTACTAGTAACGTAGTTTGATATAAAACTAACATTTTATAATTACTAGTTAATTGAAGTCTGGTAGTCTTTTATGACTTCAGATTCTTTGTTGTCAGTAACTTTGCTGGGAAAAACTCAAGCATATTTCAAGGACTTTTTTTATTAAATATATATATCGTGATTCCCGACGTGGATATAAAAATCCACGGGTGGATCTTAACAAGAATTTCAAGCATAAATCCCGACTTTTTTGAGATGTTAAAATTCAAGCACATTTCCCGATTTTCCTGATTTCCACAAGACTGCTGGAAGAATTATATTTAAAAGATTTACTTCAGTGGGACTTTTGCAAGTTGTTATTCCAGAACATTTAAATTTCTGATCATTTGTTGGTAATATAATTTTCACCAATTATCATTTCAGTGTTTCCAGTAACTTTGTTGGAAAAACTTCAAGCATATTTCAAGGATTTCAAGATTTATTCCTTAGAATTTCAAAAACCCTCGCACAATAAATTGATACTGTGTTTGCAAAAGTAGTCATACAATTATTATCAAGAAAATTTAAATCATTATTCATATATTAATCATATTTTGTATCATTATTCCCAACGCGGATATGAAATTCCAGCATAACCTAGCTGTTATCTTAACACGAATTTCCAGCACAATTCCTGACTTTTTTAAGGTTTTAAAATTCAAACTCATTTCCCGATTTTCCTGATTTTTAAGACTACTGGAAGATTTTTTTTTTAAATACTTCCTTCAGTGGGTCTTAGTGTTTTGGCCCCTGACTTAAAAGGATTTAAGAGTTAATCTTTTAAAATATTTTTTGAAGAACAAAGTAAACTATCGTACAAATTCAATCTCAACAAATATAAAATTCTAAAAACCTAAATACTTTAACTGCAACACCTCCACTCCAGAACTTCCAGTCCCAGAGGCCTAGATCATGGACACAAAAACAGAAAACTGTCATTTCACCTATTTTCAGCCCAATTTCATTTCACTTTCACATTCGCTAACTGTAACTCACGACAGCGAACTTAAAAATGATTAATTCCCCAGCTGTCTCCAGACTTCAAGTTTCATCAAGAAAAAAAAATGGGGGAGAAAAAGTTGATAAAGAAAGCAGTCTTCTTGACCTCAGAAAGGGACATCAAAAATGACCATTCACTGCAAAAATCCCCAATATTCCATCCTACCTCACAAAGGCCCTACATTCCAAATGGCACTCTGTACAGTAATATTTGGCATCCAGTTTTTTTTTAAACTTATTGATTTCGTCAGCAAACCAAAAGCGGAACAAACGAGGGTCCGGTTGGTCATTACTCACCATTCAAAGTGACCAGTGGAGAACATCTCGTAGGAATTCCCTCGCATATATGGTTTTCAGATACACAACTCCGTAGATGCATATACAGGCAATGTGCACAAAAGAGGACAACAGAAACATATTTCCACACACACAAATAAAAAAATAAAAAAAGGCAGGATGAAAAGATGGAGAAATAAAAAAAATGGAAGAGATGGAAGATGAAGGTAGTGGAATTAAGGCCACGTTCACCACCACTCACATCAATTGTTATCTTTCCCCTGTTGGAAAATGGGGAGAACTGGCCAGTTGACAGATAAATGGGGACGTCGTGAAAACGTGGTGTGTTAAATGGTAAATTGATGGTGAAAACAAACAAAAGGGGGGTTTGTTCCCCCCTTCAATCCCCCTCGCGGAGCCAGCGTTTAATGGGTTGACGAGTTGAAAATTTAACGGTCTCCTAATACACAATAATGGCCCTAATCAGAAATCATTACGATATTAAAAAGAAATAAGGAAGTAGAAGCCAACGAGGATGAGGAAGGGTATTAGATATCAAACTGTCACCAACGAAAGGATCCATCAGCTTTATAGAAAGAAAGAAGAGGGGGGAAAAAGCCTCTTTTATGGGAACCCCCTCTAAATATCTTTCTGGATGAATGCAATTGGGATGGTTATCAAAATGGCCCATTACGTCGTTGGGATCCGATAGAAATGATGCAATTCCGGGCTCTGTAATAATACCTCTTTAATATAAGAATATGGGAGGCCAGCGACCAATTCAAGGGCAGGGCATTACAGGGCCTATCAAGAGCCTGGTCAGTTGATTCAGCTGATGGATGGGCAATACATCATCAGAAAATTGAAGTTTCCAGGACAGGGAAAAGCAAATGACATCTGAAATTCCTGGGATGGATTTCATGCCAGGATTTCCGAATAAATCATGATGAAAATAACTTGATTTAGGCGATATAAGGACATTCTCTGTAGTTAAAGGTAAGCTTTTACTTGTAACATGAAGTAATTAATACTTCTAAAAAATGGAGAATTAACTGGAGTGTCAATTATCCGAGCTTTGTCATTTTTGGTTAACTAAAGACTACATTTTTACTGAAATTAAAAAATAAACTAAATTTGCTATAATGTAATCAAGATAATATAAATTTATGCACAGATAAAACTAAGATAGCCCCAGACACGACCCTTTGCAAAAGTGTGGTTATTATTGAAGTTATTATTCAATTTTGGGTGTAAAAAGTAGAAAAAAGACATTTAGCACTATTCTCATTTCTGTATTTAGAGTATAAATACTGGAAATCATAATTTTAGAGAACAAATAAAAATGTAAATTAACAGTATAAATTCAAAAAATAGGCAATACAGTGGTACCTCGGTTTACGATTGTGTCTGTCTACGAAAACCACATGTTTCGCTTCACGAACGATGCTTCAGTTCGCGAACACGCACGCACGGAGCATATGTACATATATATACATGTCACGTAAATTTAATAAGGTTATTATGGGTTATTGTATAAAGTAAGTTATATAATGCAGAGGTATTTAAATAGCTGCACTTGTCTCTTATTTAACTAAAACAACTGTAACACTACATTAAAAAAAGTTTTATTTCGTTTAAGAAAATTTTGGATTGTAAAATATTTTAGATGGCAGAACATTTTGGATTGCAAAATATTTTAGATTGCAGAACATTTTGGATTGCAGAATATTTTGGATCATAAATACATCAATTTTCATTTTTAATATTTTGATTGGTTGAAAAATTTCTCCTCAACTCGTCAACACATCTTGTTAAGTAAAGTAGTCCATGAAAATGCTTTGGAGCATCATTAATGATAACGTATTACCCATAATGTCTCTGAATACCATAAAAGCAAATTTTCAACAAGATTTGTTTTCAGACTTTGAAAATGCATTTCAAATTGCATTTCGGTTCGACGCCACATCGCCATCGTTTTGAAAATTTACAGCATATTTCAACCTGACATCGGCTCCACATCTAATTTCAGCAACGGTACCAATTACTTTCCTTAAACCAACTTCACTTAAGTTCATTTCTATTCTAATTTGGGTATTTGTTTTTAAAGAAAAAGCAACTCATTTTTTTTTTTTAAAAAGAAAGCCATGCTACTCCCATTAAATGCATTTTTGAAATTGTTCCTCATAGGCGTATAACTTAATTTAAATAATTCCTGGCTCTCTCAATGACGCTTTCACATTAAAGTATACGCAACTAGATTATACATAAGCGATTCTTCAATTCCGCTAACATAAAATTTATGACTGCAAAATGGGGGGAAAAAGTCGTTTGGCCCTCATTGTTTTTCCAACGTCGTTGATCCAACAATTTAGAGGCACAACATTTTTAAAGTGTGCCTGACTCTGAAGAAGAAGTCAAGCACCTCGGATTGAATACTAAAAGAGAATCCAAATATATGGTAGGAAAATAAAAAAATCTTAAGTAAATAAACCGACGAAATGCCCACAAAAATACTTTTTTCACAAAAAAAAAAGATAAAAAAGGCATATTAAAAAAGCAGTCGTGTGATGCAGACATCCACTATTTTTTATTTCATGAAATTTATTGAAGCAGTGTTAGAAAGTGGGCTAGAAGGTGATTTAGCAGTCTTGCAAAACCGACTAACACAAAGTTTTGAAACCATGCCAAAGATTCGATGTAAGAAAGACTTTTCCGGAAACAAGTAGTGACAGAAAGACTCGCCGATCTTCGTATACCTTCTAAACAACTCGGGCGAATTTTTTTGAAATCTTGCTATTTATTTGTGTATTTTTTTTTTCAGAGAAAGTCGTGTTTTGGGAACTAAAGCAAAATAACGAGTAAATCAATACATCAAGAAGCAAACCTGCAGGGGTTTCAGAATATATTAGGGAAATATCACGAACACGCAAGAAAATATTGCCTTAGTCTCTCGGAAATGAAAAGTGCCGAATCTACGTCAATTCACACTATGATTGTAGGAAACCGAATCGTGACGTCACCACATATGGATGTGTATTTGGAGGCAATGCATTTTCAAATTTTCCAAGCAAATGCATGTCAATATTGCAATGCAGTAGAATCTTTCTTATCCGGCTTTCCGGCTTAACCGGCAATGACAAACTAAAATTATCTATAAACTTATTTTTCCAAAGTTCCAAAGGCGATTAAGTCCACAGAGGAATTAACTTATTCATTAACTAGGACTTGTATTTGCCCTATTTAGCCATATCTACATATGTGATGAGCCATTTTGACCATTGAATGATCAAACAGAGCAATGTATACTACACTGTGAGTCAAAAAAGTAGAACCCAATAAAAAAAATCACAACTTCGTGAAAAATGCTTCGATTTAAATGGAATTTGGCACTTACATAGAACAATAGTGTAGGAATAAAAAATTTCTTCCGGATATGCGACATGTAATGGCTATAAACATCTTTAGAATAGGTTATTCATTAAAACTTCGAACTCATTTACATATCAGGCCACATAGCCATGCAAGCCAGGAATGGTCTACATATACTAGTCAAATTTAAACCCTATGAGAGCATACTGCCTATGCTCATACAAAGTATCACATGTATGGACATGTTCATACAGTTAACCCTTGGCAATGCATAGAAAATACCCATTTCTATTTCATGCCACGTACATATCTGCATTTGGCATTGCCATGAATAGTTCTTTCTTAGACAGTATCCAATTTATTTCTTCTATCCTAATGGTTTATAATAATGCTCCATTAAGTTAAGTGGGTATCATAAGAAACACATCTTTTGCTTCCACATTCCGCGGAAATGTTCATGAGCAGGCCCTTTAATAATAAATGATATCACTGATTGATGCATCAATTAGTGCTATAGCGGTACAGAATTTTTTTTCGTTTTCTATATCAGATTGTTTCTGTTACATTTCAGAGTAAACCCATTAAAGCCATCTAACATAATAGAGCAAGTTTCCCTCCCTATTCCGGTTTCTTTTAACATAATGGCTTCCTTTTAGCATATCCATCATGAGAGAAATCCAAAAGAGAAGGTTGCGATAATAAAGACACTCTGCAATATTTCCATAATAGATGGCATCATTCTTTTGACATACACCTTTTCAATGAACAATTTAAAAAAAAAAACTCATTAAGTTTGCACTTTAGCAGATGTAATAATAGTCTGGTATTACTAAGGGGGTAAACAGAAAAATGGTTTATCATTTATGATTAAAAGTCAACAGGCCAGACACAAAGAATTCCATATTGAAAGTGAATACGATATCGTCAAATATTGACTGAAATACTAAGTACCAACAGTAGACGGTGAAAAAAACTTAAAAGCTATAGAGAAATCAGAAATGACAATTTACTTTATCATAACAAAGTTGTGCCATTTATGTTGAACATAACATTATTATTTCAGTAATAGAATCTCTTCATAGTTGTTATAATGAATGATGGATTTATTATAATGTACTATAATGTCCATCATGTACATCATTATAAAAATGGTAATATCAGACGATAGTTGGGAGCCATCCAAAACATTTTTTTATGGAAACGTTTTTGAAAAAATGCTCTGGAAGTTTTCTTTACCTGCAACGTGAAATGTTCTCCAGGCGAAAAAACTACATACTTGTAGGGACATATTATAATCCATACATAGTTTGTCCATTAATGTCAAAAAAGATGTATATATGGTCATATAGGCTAATGCTTTTTATGTATTATTATGGCACACGTATACTAAAATGTAAAAATGTTAAGTGCATATACTATACTGTATATACTGTAACAGCTGCATACAGTATAGTAGGGGAGACCGGGGCACAGTGGGACACAGGGCAGTGGTACAACGTCTTTATAAAATCAGGTTTGATCAGCAGTCCAATGCTTTTGATTTGCAAAGACGATGTATGCATCACTTTTTCATTAACCAAAATTTCTGCAATCTGACACAAGTATAGAAAAAAATATTTGCAGTTAAAGTATTTGTTCTTCTTTAAAAGTAATTATTCAACTCGCAATTAGATTTTTTATCCTTAGGTGTAATTATAAAACATTAATAATGCTGCAACATACCATTAACGAGTGTATATATCCAGCTATAATTCAATCTTTTTAGCCAGGTCCTACTGTATTGACATGACACAAACATGTTGATGGAAACACATGTAGAAGTACAGTTAATAGATATAACAGAAAGCAAACATGTATGGAGATACAGGGATACAAGTACGTATGTAGGTATACTCTAATATACTATCATTTATGGACAACAATGCCAAATATGTGTGTCCAATTTTTGATATGTCCATATATGGCGTTTCCCAATTGCCATACATAATTTTTGCCCAAAAAAAGATGATGCCATAAGGCAAATTTATGGGAATTTAAAACACCGAAGTCGTGAACCATATTTGGAATTCAAATTAAGTTCAAAAGGGGCATGCCAACGTATTTAAAATGCATCAGGGTACATTCAAGTTTGTGTAAAAATGTCAAAATCGATCTAAGCTGTAAGCCA
This sequence comes from Julus scanicus, assembly GCA_034698625.1. NCBI lineage: Eukaryota > Metazoa > Arthropoda > Diplopoda > Julida > Julidae > Julus > Julus scanicus. The sequence goes on from JAQGBW010006310.1 coordinate 9,216, forward strand.
TATCCCTTTAGACTTAGTTATGAGGCTAGACAGTTACCGATATCCATTTTAAATCTCAAGAGGAAATCGTTGGCCTTCAAGCGCCAATCTTTTCAGAATATGTCAACTGACCGTTAGTCAGGATTTTTTTCTTCAAATATTCAGCGATGAGCCATCGTTTTCAGTTCGAAGAAACACAATTTTGACAGGAAGATGCTCACCACATCTCCTGGTCAGATATCCGGTAAATATGTCACTCTTCCTTCACGGTTTTCTCAGCATTAACAGTTTTTAGAAAACATGACTTGAAAAAGGGTGTCTCAGATTCACGAGTCTATCAGATAACAATGAATATTTGGAAGAAAATGTGAGAAGTCTGAAACCTCAGCCGCCATTTTAAATATTGCATTGATAACTATTTGATCATTGTTACTTGGTTTTTTCTTTTCGAGTGTACGTGCACTCAGAACATCTTGACCTATTCTCGCGAATGAAATTCAGGGCATCTTTTTTTTGAAAATCTGGCAGAACCTCATCTGTGGACATCTGTCAATATTAAGGAAAAACCAGACAACAGCCTCGATGCATTTGTGAAAGGGATTAATGCCATATTCCCACCGAGCCTAAAATGCTCGGATTTCCGTCTGCTAGCAAAATATTTCACGCTGGGCAAGTGCACTGGAGCTAGCGTGCAATTCTGCTGAGCGGAAAACCACGCCCATATGGTCTGATCTTATCTTTGACTTGTTTATAATATGTAGCAGACGACCCAGCGCAACGAGCAGAAAAAGACACACACGTGCACTGAAATCTCAATGGTAAGTTGCGTTAAATTAAATGAAAAAACTCATGATAAGTTTGAAAAAATACTACAAATGTAAAACATGAAAGATAATGAATGGGTAAGAAAGTTCATATTTCATTCTCATTGTGTTATAATGGTATTTCTGTTTTTGGGTATTATTCCTAGCTTAAATTCCATTTAGAAAGAGCTCCGTTGCCATAATTATGCCAGATTGACATACACCTGAATATTGTCTGCTAACATATAGGTAAGGGTTTGAGCATGTGCACTTCAGCACTTTTCGTGAGAATACATAGGTCGAATGCCTAGTTGCTGACGTCAAAAGTCAGTCCTCAGTTCACTAGGTTGTGTGTGAATACGGCATTAGTCATCCAGCCTACTGTTGGTTTGACGGGAATGCACGGAATGGTCTAAGCCGATGTTGCGCCATCTGTTGGCCTACTTTCCGAGTGATTTAGGTTTAATGGGAATAGGGCATAAGTGCCTTAAATGCTGTCTGTCGGCCTTGAAAATATTAATGGTCATAGCAGAATTTCGCAAATATGGACTTGAACAGAATTTGAACTCGTATGGCGATGTATACGTATATGCATGGATACTCTGATCTATGGCCATATATTCGCATATATATAATTGAATATAGACTAAATGCCTTAGATGGGCATAAATGTCGAACTTCTGATATAACATTTCTCATATACAGTAGATTCCGCTTAATTGGGACACATCGGGACTTAGGCATTTTGGCCCAATTAAGCGGCTGCCCCAATTAAG
>JAQGBW010006311.1:0-10773 GCA_034698625.1 Julus scanicus
ACACCGTAGCGACTCCTAGTGAGTGCCCGTCTCAAAGGGAATGCTACAAGTCATAGTCATAGTCATAGTCATAGTCCCGTAGAGTGACACCCGAATCCTCATTGGATCTAATCCTGTTATGTGCACTTGTAGATTGACACATCTATGACGGTGACGCCATCTATGCATCATATTTCGCAACTCTCCAATGGAATCTCTTTCCCGTAGAGTGACACCCGAATCCTCATTGGATATGATCATGTTATGTGCACTTGCAGACTGGCACATCTATGTTTATTCTCCAAAATTCTTGTGGCTCACTGAATATGAAACAACAAATTGTTATATCATTTCTAACATATCTATATATCATGTTATAAACATGTCTAATGTTTTATTTAACATTTTTATCTTAAACCCTCCCAAAAAAAGTTGATTAACTCTTGAGGAACATATATTGAAAAACACTACTACTTACAAAAAGAACCCGCATAGTGGCACTTCAATAATCTTTAACTTCAGTGAAAAATAACTTTTATACGCATTAAGAAAATTCATTGATGTTTCTCTACGAAATTTCGTTATTTTATTCGAGAATTTAATGTCCAATTTAATTAAAATGAGCGAATTTTTATTACCAAAATATCAACTTATTAAAATATACTACAGGAATGGTGGCGCCATCTATATGTCGCGTTTCACAACCCTCTTGGGTTCTGTCACGCTGAAGAGATATATGCAGAATGGCACTATACTGTTATTGGTACAATGTGATTCCTTCCGTAGTCGACAGCCAAATAAGGGAAAACGAAACGTGTACATTTCGTGAAATCTAGCCTCATTTTCTTTAACCGTACTTTGTTAGGTAGTTTGCTCCGCCGTATTTCAATCTGTTGGGAAAAATAACCGGCTGTTGTCCACGTTTTTCCTTGAGTTTATGATAAAATTTATTTTGAAAAGTTAAAATTTATACCAAAAACGATGGATAACGTTGATGTGGACAAAGGAAACACCGAATCGAAAGACTGCCTGTCGAAACGACAGCGAAAAAGGTTAAAGAAAAGGGAAACTTGGATGGAATCAAAGATGGCCAGAAGGTAATAAAAAATCATAAATTTTGATTTAAATCGAGTGTTTTAAGCAATATTTTACTTCAGGAAACACGAAAGGGATCAGAAGAAAAAGAGGAAAGCAGAAGCTAAGGAAAAGGGAATCGTGCCGCAAGGTCCTAGTCGTAAGAAACTGAAGAACTCCAAGATGAAGTTCTCAAAGTGCCTCATCAGAGTAGCTGTTGATACTGCGTTTGACCATTTGATGTCACAATGGGTAGGTAGAATAATTCCAGATTACACATATGGAGATTTAAGCCTTGCATTTGCATGGAAACACCTTTACACTGAATTGTCGCGTTTTGGTATTAGTTATTATTGTCATGTGCCATCGAGGAAAGTTGGTTGAAACACCCCTGAAGGTTTGTAGATCTGTCAAAACCAGGCTTATGCGCAAGAATCCCAAATACTCCAATATCCGAAATGATTTATGAGAATTTGTGCAATGATCTTTTTCCTGTCGTTGATACTGTCAAGTATTTGGGAGTTTATATTACCAAAAACCTTTCTTGGAATCAACGAAAAAAAAATTTCACAAAACTTATTGGTGCAGCGAACCAACGCCCTCAGGTCGGCATGCACCGGAAGAAACGTACACAAACACATAAAACATACACAAGAAACACTGAAAAAAGGTTTCCAACATGTTTATCAAAACATGCGTCGCAAATTTCCTTTGATCCAGACCGTCTCTTGAGCGATCGCCAGGAAGCACGAAATGTGTCAAAAAATGGCCGTTTTTCGAAAAATGTTTCACAAGGACTTCTGGACACATCAAGGTAGCATGTGTATGTTTCACGTGTCTTAATGTTTCTTTTGGTGTATACATATCTTTAGATTCATTCAACGCATATTTCGAGAATGTGTGAATAATTAGCGGAAACTCTACGAACTGTATACTCTAGCTGAAAAAGGTGTCTTGAATCTTGTTTCATATATCTGTATCCTTTACATCTCTATATTTTTTTGCAGGATATTTGCAAAGTCTGTAAGCAGTTGCAACGTTGTTATTCGATTAACAGGAGATTGGAAAATCCGATGCAGGTGTGGTATTGGTGGTAGGTGTGCACTTTAGAGGGTCAGTAGTTTCTGTTGAAAAGTATCGCTAACATTGGTGCCGATTTTCACATTCGTTAACAGTTCTATATTACTAATTGTTGTGACAAGACACGAGCAAAGTTACAACTGATGCAAGGCTCTTTCTGTTGGGATGTAAGTTAATCGCACTTTCCTCCATCTATTATCGTTTCACGGTATTTACCGTTGTTGCTTAATGTTTATCTGTGTGCAAATTAGGTTCATTTTAAATCGAAAGGATATTTGGAGGAATTTGAAAAGAGTGAAATCGTTTATCTAACAAGCGAATCTCCGAATGTCTTGAAAGATGTCGAAGATTCGAAAGTTTATATTATTGGCGGTTTTGTGGATCACAATAAGCATAAAGTAAGTCATGGTTGAAGGTTTCTCCAAGCGAAAAGCATCACTTAAGTTTTTTATGCTGCAAATGCTCACTTTAATTCATCTTCGTTTCAGGGTCTTTGTTTATCTCTGGCTGAAGAACGAGGCGTTAACCATGCACGCTTGCCCATCGATGAACACATCGACATGAAAACGAGAAAAGTTCTTACGATTAACGATGGTAAATCTAACAAAATTTCATGATTTTACAGTATTGTTATCCGATGTTTCCAGGCCGATTCTAAATCTGGTTAACATTTAATTTAGTTTTTCAAATACTGGCCATGAAAAGCGAAGGTGCATCTTGGAAAGATGCGCTGTTAAATACGATTGCATCGAGGAAAGGTGCAACAGCAAAAGATGAAGATGAGGATGAAGAAAAACTAGAGGACCACGATACAAATTCAACAGATATTCCAGAGGATGTTCAAGATGTTAACGTCACGTAAAATGCCAATAAAAGTGGGAAAAAACAGGTTTGAGTGCGTGGTTAGTAAGTACTTTTTTTTTCTGTAAAAGCTTAACAAAGTCCCTTGCTGATGAGAAAGTTGGTAAATATTTGGGGATATTAAACTGTCAGAGGTCAAAAAAGGTCTCTGACCACCACTTTCGACCCCATGGTTAAGATTGACGACAACAAATGATGATTGTTCATCTGGGCGACAATGGTGGCTTTGGTCATTGCTTACGATATCCATGATGACAAGTTTTGACTATGGTGAGGCCGCAACACCAAGACCACATTGACTGTTGACCGATGTTCACAGTGGCGATGGATGAGCATGAAGACTAGTATTATGATAACCCCATTTATGAGGTCAAGACATCAACGGTGGCCTGCTATAACTCTTCAAGAATATAGGTAATACATTTATTTTATTAGAAAATTAACAAACGTTTCCATTTAATCCGATTTATGCAGTGAGGTTTGGAGTATAGCTCTCTCTTCGCAGGTAAAATTTCATTAACACCCCTCTTAAAGGTGTGTTTTGGCTAGCATGTCTGGCATGTGCGTCTCTGCTGGCAATCTCTAAATTGGGAAACATTGAGGGCCAGGCGAGAAGTGTTATCTATGGGGTTGTTCAGACGTTTTAATCTTTCTACTAATTCACATCTTGTTTCTCACATCTTAACACCTAACGACCACTGTAGAAGTAGACATAATCGTCCCAAACCTTTGACTAAGCTTCGCGCCAAGACCGATGCTTTCTATTGGTCCTTCTTTTTGCATGCGATTAGGAAATGGAATAGCCTTCCTGGCGTAAGTCCAGATTACTAAAAATGCAATTTAACAATAATGAAATTTGATCCCTTTCCACGTATATTCATGTTTTTGTTCTTGTTGTTGTCTGTTAATTATTTATTGATCCTGTGTGTAGCCTGTACATGTCCTTATGCGCCTTATGTTTGTAATCATTGTACTTTTTGGGTAATTTACCCCCCTGCCATATGGCACTCTTGTGCTGACTGTAGGGTAATAAATTGAATTGAATGTGCGGCCAGTCGCCGAAATCGGTGTTTATGTTAACACGACTAGAAGCGCTCGGCTTAGCATTCTTGTGGCATGGTGACAGCACTGCAGCAAAACTGGTGTTGCCCAATCAAGGAGTGCGTCTGCGTGCCAGGCTCAAGTTGCGCCAAAGAAAATGCTGTCATTCGTTTATGTGGCAGCAGACATTAGTGACTCGCCGCACACGCAAACCGCAGCCTCCAGACGTGCCAGCCAAAATAATACACTTTAACGTTATCGACATGCATTTGTCTTAAATCGGAAGATTTTCATAACGCCTTTTCACAAACTTCCCGTTGGGTAAATTGGCCTTGATAGCGTGATGGCGGCGAACTCTGCGAACTTCTTGGGATTGTGCATTTGCGCTTGCCACATTTTGGAGTGTTTCCTTTTTGTTTGTTCCTCTGCAGGTTGTCTTCCCGATTGTTTCTTTATCCAGGGTTGTCGACAACCGCTTTCCGGCAGCTCTCTGGAAGTTCTTCTGCAGTTCGCTGATCAAATGCTGCTGGGGCGAATTCAGCCGATTTATTTCTGGCCTCCCTCGCAGCACTTCCGCCTTAACCCCTACGTAGCCGTGTCCCGTCCCAGACGGACCTTTTCCCCAGATTATTTCGTATTCTGTGGTCGGAATGTCGTACAACGCCTCCTCCGTTTCGACAGGAACGCCACCTTCGTGCACAGGCTGCCTGGGGATCAAATACTGGCATTCACTAGCCTGATCGAGGTCGCCAGTTTGGTTAACATTCACGTAAGTGTGAACTGGTTTTGGAGGCTCAGTGATTGCTTTTTCCCGATTTTTATCTTTTTTAAATGTCTCCAGCTGAAGGCGAAACTGGAACAGTTCTGGGTAGTCGTATTCAGGATCTGCTTCTGCTTCATTTATATCCTCTTCCAGAAATAATTCTTGTGACACAGATGGCAGCAAGTTCTGTTCTGATGTGTCTATGTTGGCATTCCTACTTGCGGGGCATCTGAAATTAAAACGGTCAAGTCGAATAAGCGATGTCAGGCTTAGTGTAACTCTGCCAGTACTGGCCGCTATTTGACTGCTAATTATAAGGCTTTTTGCTGTAATCACCATGGCTATTATTTAACATAACTCATTACCCAAAAATTAAGAAAACCCCTAATTTTTACTTACGCTTCAATTGAATCGCACCTTGTAGAAGTTCTTAAGACACAATCAGATGAATCTAGAAATATATTTGTCGATTTAAATTTTAAGTTTATAGGTTTTCAATAGGGGTACTCAAACGAGCTATCACTTGGGAAGTTGGGCTATCTGCATTTGGTCCACATACACATGCGCATTAGATTCAACGAGTGTGCGAAATTTTGGGGTCTGTTTGAGTACTCTTTAAGAACCCTATCCTTTTCAATGGGTAAAATTTGCAACGACACTCGCAGTCGAACAAAAAAGATAAAATGATAATAAAAATTCGTTAAAATAGCTTTATAAATCAACACAGTAATCGGCAAGGTACTGATCGTGTCATTTTTCACGTTAAAAGAGTAGATTTTTTTAAATTACATTATTATTTGAATTTTTGCACTTTCAACTTGCCATTCTCATGCTGGCAGCGTGTGCAAAATAACGGACATGTTTCAAACTTGTATGTTAATTTTTTAAAAATGACCATTTCAAAGTGAAAAACAACAAGGTGAGGCCCTTGCTGATCCATCTAGCCACCCAAAAACAATTCTCACCCCCACCCTGACCTCCCTCATTTAACTGTCCATTGAAAGGTATAGGGTTCTATATCTCCATAATATAGTCTGATTTTGGATATATTTTTGGTAGGTTATGAAAATGTGGAAAGAATGTTTTACCTGATGCACGATTTGTCGAAATTTTCTTGTAGACTACGAAGGCTATTATCGAGATTAGCAATAATGTTGCTCCTATAAACAAACCGAAGAACACGAATGGATTCTCTTCGATAAATGGACCTGGAATTAGATTTTTATTTCTAATTACAATAAAACTCAGATAAACTTATTAAACGAAAACGTTTTTGTAAAACCAATATGATTTTTGCGGCATCACAATCACGTGCATTTTTATAAAGATGCTGTTCTTTTCTAAAATGTCCTAAAAGCACGAGATTGAGAACAGCACGTGCATCTTCAAAAAAATGCACGTGCTGGTATTAGTCTTGTGCATGTGCTGTTCTTTCCTAAAACTCCCAAAAGCACGTGCATCTTCAAAAAAATGCACGTGCTGGTATTGGTCTTGTGCATGTGCTGTTCTTAACTAAAACTCACAAAAGCACGAGATTAATAACAGCACGTGCATCTTCGAAAAATGCACGTAACTGTGACTCCACATTCGAGCTGGTACATTAAAACAATTAATTCGTGTTATGATCGTCTTCACTTGATATAAAAGTTAACTTACTTAGGAATGACGCCGGTGTTGTATCTTGTGTTCTTCCGTCAGTGTAGTTGTTTGTAGTCGTTTCGCTCATCCTTAAGAGATTGTTGCATCCTTAATCAGGATTTTGTTACAAAACTTAGATTAATTACCCTTTTAGACATACTTAAGATGTTTTTCCTCAGATTATTTCCAAGTAATTTAGCATTATATTATTAAAACGAAACTAAAGTATATCAATTTAAGTAAATATTTATGCTTCTAGTATCATTTTTTTTTAAGTATGACTCAAGTTTGGTAAAGAGAAATGTGTATTTTTGCTCCTTATCAAATTTCCATTTTGGATTGAAAAGTTCAAGGGGCTACTTGTAGCAGTGATGATGCATTTTAATCATTTTGTACACAGATGCAATAACAAAGTTTTTCCAACTAATGTTTTCGGGGAAAAACGTTTGTGCACTAAACTATCGTTTTAATCGCAATTGTCGAGTTATAGAAACTTTTTTTTTAAAAAAATATTTGATAATTGAGTTAGTTCTTTGTTACCTTAATGTTAAATACAACCAGAAACATTTAAGTTTTTTTTAAAAATTTTGTATATGTTAAAAAGGAACTACATTTGGACAGCATTTAGAAAAAAAAACTACTTTATAACGTAGTTTTTCAGTGGTTATTTATTTAAGCTTTTTATATTAAGATACACCTTTTATTGAAAATAGTGTTTGTGAATTTTGTATTGATGGCTATATTATAAAGCGGAATAACTACACTTGAGTTCAAAAAATCGACTCACGGGCATGAATCACGTAAAAATTTGTTTTTCTCAGCAACCAAATGTCTGATTTAAAATCGGAGAAATGTGTTTAGTTGTCAGTTTATTACTGCTTATATAATTCACCTAGTGTGAAAAGGATTTCTGTTGAATTTCTCTGGAGAATAGCCTGCAACTTGTGCGGTTACTTCTGGTGGCATGGTCATTTTATCGAGAAACCGTTAATTAACACTATGACTGCATATGTGTTCATTATTAAAGTTCTGATAATCAAATTGCATTCAGAAACACTTAAGCCACAGGGGTACAACAATGCATATGGTGTAAATAATGAAAATTTGGGTTGCTATAAGTTAAACATTTTTCGCCTCATGAATGCGTCAAGAATTTTATGAAAATTAGGCGAATTATAAACAGGAATAAATTGTCTACAAAACACATTTTTCCGATTTTAAATCGGACATTAGGTTCCTGATAAAAACACATTTTTACTTGATTTATGCAGGCAAGTCGATTTTTTGCACTGAAGTGTATTATCGTATTTCTGAATTTCCTAACTTTTCTGTAACTTTTTAAAATTACTGTATTAAGCATTTCAGTTATTTGGATTGCGATGTCTAATTGTAATATCACACTAAAAAATAAATCGCAGAAAACGTTTTAATAAGTCATAAAAAATTACAAAAAGTTCAAAATTTCCGAATAATATTCGGTATAAATGTGAAACAGCAATATTAATTAATTTGTAAAAAAGTTTAAAAAACAACAAACACAAAACAAAAAAAAAACGGAACTTGTTAGCGCAAGCTCAGTCTCAGCTCAGACTCATCGTTTTTACAATAAAATTAGCATGTTGATAATTAATTTCATGTATCTTATTTGTGTTGTTCTAATTTTAGCTAAATTTACTTAAAAGAATCCTTATTGATAAGTTATTTATTCGTTCAATATTAGAGCTATAACTGTTTTCATACAAACATCATATTATTTCATCACGTTTCTCAAAAACTTCGGAAATTACATTTAAATGCATGATTAGTTATAATTTATAGACAATGTTTTCAAAATATTCACATTTGTTGTCATTTCTGCAAGTTTGCATTTTGAGTTTGTTTGGTTGTCCAAACTAAACCGCTACAATCTTCATTTTGTAGCTTTTCGTTTGTTTTTGATCATCAGGATTCATCAACTTTCCAGAATTGGTCATTGATTTTTTTAGCTATCACGGTTTCTTGCCAATTTTTGGTTTGGTCATTTTCTTCTGTTTGACCTCATTATTCAACCCTTTTTTACCATTGTCCATTTTCTCATCCTGTTGCAATTGTTTTCCATCATCAGTTTTTCTTGTTTGTTTTCTTGGAATCGCTTTCCGAATTTTGGAATAGATTCCATCGTCGCTGAGGTCTGACATTGGACGTTGAAGATGGTTATTGGTCACATGACCAGGACCTGGAGTGTCCGGAAAGAAAATCCTCTCGTCTTTGTCTGAACCCGTTGCATATAACGGATTGTTTATGGTGTCGCAGTTGGCGGTGGTAGGAGTAGATGTTTCCGGTGGAAACTTCTTCAAGAGGTCTTCCACTTGAGCGTAGTAGTCCACTGACACGGGGGTTGGAGGACCGGAAGTCTCGCTCATGTCCATGGTACTGTTGAACGGTGATTTATCGATGCTTGACCGATGGCAGGTGTCATCGTACATCTGCTCGAGTAGATGCGGTGGCAGGTCATCCTCCTGATTGGGTGCATCTGGAAGCGGAAGTCGACTGTCCCGGGTATGCTTGCACGGCACTTCTGGTGCTGTCCACACTTCTCCAGGGCTGCAGAGCTCTGGTTTCTGCTGGCGACAAAAGGCGCATATGGATTCCGATGATTGACTTAAGATATTAGAGGACCCCAGAAGGCCTGTGCTGGACATGGCAGCGTTGTTAGCACTTCAAAATAGACAATTTATTGGAAATTATTGCAATTATGAATGACTAATTAGCAATCAGATGAAAGAGTAAAGAAAAATTGAACACTCGAAGAAGAATGGTTGGAAATATATGTTGATTTAAATGGCGCATATACTAACCTTTCAACATTTGTGTTTGAATTCTTCTTTCCTAAAATGGAAACGTGGATCATTACAAAGCTAACTACAAGTTTTAAATCTTTGAAATTAAGGTTGTACTTGGGAAATACCTTTGGTGCTTCGACATTGATAAATGATAATTGTAATGATGGCTGCCGTCAATAGCAGTCCAACGCTGACCATTATAATGGTTGAATTGTTTCCGGAAAAAAACGCTGTAGAAACGTTTGGAGGATCTGTAAAATGAAACACGGATTTTGTTTATGAATGTGCATACGGCTGGTTTTATCTTTATTTCTTTTTGTACGAAAACTTTTATTTCAACTGTATTCAACAATAATTTATATGTGAACAACCTATTTCAACATCATGAAGTGAAGAGATGCTAAACCCAACTGAATTCCAATTTTAGATAATTCCAAAACAAAGAACAATGGTATTTCTAAAAGCACGAGATTAAGTACAGCTCGTGCACGAGATTAAGAACCGCACGTGCATCTTCAAAAGAATGCACGCGACTGTGACGCCACAGATTCTTTTGTGAATTTGCCTGAAAGTGTCAAAATAGAATTTCAACATTGTGGGGTAAATGTAGAATCCATTCCAGTATGAATAATTGCTCTAAAAATCCCCTATATACAGTATTTTACGTTAAAAACTGCAAATAATTGATTATCCTTTGTTTTTTTTATTACGGTACTTACTTTAGCAATCAATGACTTACTTTCCGATGATGCTTTCTTTGGTAATGTTGACGTCGTCTTGTTAGATTTAATTATTTTTAAGTTAGCTGTATTAGATTTCACTCCTGTTTGAAGTTCCGATCCTTGTTTATTGGAGCATTGCCATTGGACGGCATCAACTGTATTGAAGGATATGATTAAGATGGAACAATCGGTGGTATTCGTCCCATTGGCATTTTGTTCGATGTATTTGTAGCGCCCGTTGATATCGACCGGATCATTGCTGCGGAACCATGTGCATATAGGGATTATTTCCGAAAATACGCATGTTAAAGTAACATTGTCTCCTTCCATGACAGTGGCATCCTCGGGATGATTGACGATCCCTGTCGATTAAGTATAAAAACCACAGAAATCGTTTATTTGAAACAGTTGATTACAAATCTATATAGATGGTATGTATATGTCAACTTAAAAAATCAGCAGCATGTTTTAACAATTGCCATGACTGTGGACATTAAACAGTTTTCATGCCAGGGAAAGCATTACGTAAAACATTGCCCTATGCCTTTTGTCATCCATAATGATATAAATTAAAAATGAAATGCAGTATTTTCAAATTTTTAAAAATATTTACTATGCAGGATGCAGGATAGAGACATTGCATGCATATACTTTTTTAATAGATTTCTAAAGCATGTGACAAAAAGCGTTTTCGATTTTCCAAATTTTTGATTTTTAAATATCTGATTAGAAAACAATTAAAAATGCACGTCAGACCCCTTTATTTTCAATTTATATGAAATGATGTGTTCAA
>JAQGBW010006312.1:0-10771 GCA_034698625.1 Julus scanicus
AACAAGACCTTGTAAACGTCTTAAAGAATGTGTATACATTTTTAATTTTATTGAAACTTTTTTATTTTGAAAATGAATTGAAGTGCAAATTTTACCATTGAAATACATAGGGTACCAAACCCCTTTAACAAGATTTTTGCCGCCTTCACCATCAAGAGTGATATGCTTCCAGTTGTTTCCAGTTGTTCGTGTTACTCATGAATTTGATGATCTAACATTATTATACTTTAATTTATTGTGTTATTACGTGTGTCATCATCCAGACACATGTATGCAATATATAGAACTTAATACATATACTATTTGCTGACAGCTGTTAATACTTGGCAAAGAAAAAATGACTCATTATTCTGATGTGTGGAATATTGTAGTACAAATTCAAATAATTATTGATTTTTATAAATTCCAAATCAAAATTGTAATATATATATATATACGTATCTATACCTAAACTGTTAACTAATTACTTAAATTGCACAAAAAAATAACATTTCATAGCTAATGTCCTTGGTCATACACGGTACATGTGCCAAGTCGAGATGGAGTATTTTCTAAGTATATTTTTATGACTCCCTTTAACAAATTCGTGCTAATTGATTATATATTTAGCATTTTGTTTTCTAACACTAAGTCATCAATTGTCGCCAAGGCTTATTCAGTTCATTTTATGCTGAATCATCAAACTTATCGAATTTATGAAAACCCAGCTTAGATTCGCCTATAAACTTATACTTTAATTTTACGCTTCTTCTGAATTGTTTGTTAAGGAACAATTCATGGAATAATTCAAGGAATTATTCATGGAAATAATTAAAAAAGGTAGGAACATGGATTTCCCCATAATTCGCTTAATTAGAAATTTCCATAAAATTTCAGCACATTGCCTTAATTACCTAACGTACAGTAAAAGTACTCGCTAGCATTATAGTTCGAACGAGTTATATAACTAAATTAAAAATTGCCCAATGCAAACTATCTTAAAAGAATATACAATTTGAAACATAAAATACGTACTTACAGTCTGTAATATTGGTCAAGAGCTTGCACACTACAAACAGAAATCAACAAACTACAGTTTTTCTCCTTTACCCGGCTATTATTGAAGACAAATCATTTTACTACTAAAAGCTAAATAATCTATTATAACAGATTTACATATTGCATTTTTAGACGCAGGTCTTCATTTGCATAATAATGGAAGAATGATGCAATCAGTTTTGATGTTTTAAATAAATAAATAAATAAAAAATTCAGGGTTTACTAATAAAATATTAGCGTTTTAACGAGACAACAATTCAATAGATGGAGATTGCGAAATTGGGGAATACCGAAAAGAATACAGGCAAAGGTGATGATGACTGGCTTTTTAAAGCGAGATATCGCCAATTGCAATACTTCAAAGTGTACGTTCTAGTCACCGTTAATTGGCAATACAATTTACAAAACTAACATAAACCAAAATTCATTTGAAATCCAAAACGTGTGTCATGCTTTTCTGCACATGTTTGTTTTATGTTTGTCATCCGATGCATCATAAACACGTGGCTGCTATATAGCTAATGTATATCTGGCTTCTCCTCATCACTATATATACTGGCTTGTTTTACAGCGATTAAAACAAACCTGTCTTACCTCCAGGAGAAAACATTCTGATTACAGTTTAAGATACACTAATTATAAACAAAATGAAAGTTTTGGTTGCTGTTGGTATTCTTGTTTTGGCTGTGGTAGTCAACTCACAAGAGGTATAATATTTACTAGTACAATTTTGTTTAAATACTCCACTTCTCAAATGCACATTGTGTTAAATAATAACATGAAATATTAATATAAGCTCAAATAATTGGATATTTTTTCAGTTTACCACTGAGTCTCCAGAATGTTCTGGCGTTAAAGATGCAGTAAGTATTCAAGCTATTATATCTTTTCTGGAAATTAGAATCATAATTTTAATTTCTATTTAAACAGAATTTAGACTTACAATATATTTATATAATGTACGTTAAATACTATAGGTTAAAGGGGCATTTAGGGCATGTGGCATTGAGCGTAGAGGACGTCGTCCACAAAGTGGTGTGGCTACACAAGGTGACTCTTCTCAACGAAATTCGACAGATGAGGTATCATATCATATTTTTATTACGAGTTTATAGATTTTGGGTAAATTAAAATATTTGTACTTTAAATTAAAGATGAAATATCATTAAACGAAATATATATTTTTTAAATATTTACAGCGACAGATTGCAAAAGACATTGGCCGCACATGCGTCCTAGAGAAGTTTGAGGTAAGTACATTATTTGAATAATGCTGTGAAAATTTGTTGTGGCCCATAAAACCAATTATTTATGAATTTTTTTGTGAATATAGGCTAATGAAACTCTCTCCGAATTCGTCAAAGACTGCCCAGAGTCTGCTCACGTGAGTAACATGATGGCAATGCTTTAGGATCCATAAATTATTCAGAAAGTCATTGATATTGTTTTAAAAAAAAATGTGCCCTACAGCCTGACAAACGTGACCGACTTGGCTGCATTAAAGCGAAAATGGAAGAAGTAAGTTATAGTTTTCAAAGATGTTAATTCATATAAATCTTTGTACTAATTTGCATTTTATCTTTGAACAGAAGTGCAAAAACCTTGATCGTCATCGAGGTGGACGACGTGGAGGAAATAGACGACCAGGTGGACCACGTGATGAGTCTGACTCACGTGTGACACCCAGAGATTTGCCAGATGATGACCAGACAGCATCTGATCTTGAATAATATGGATTTGCACTGAAGTTGTTATTATGCGAAAAATACACGCATTTGTATTTAATTGCATAATGTAAATGTTCACTTTATACTGTATATTGTATATTTGAAATAAAGTTTAGTTTTTAATGTAATTGATTTGGTACTACCATATGTATAATGGGAGCAACTTATAACACGGTCATAATAAGATCATAAAGTTTAAAACAATTATGTAATATATTTAATTAAAATCTGGTTATTAAAGGGTATTGAAATATGATTTTCAACATATGTATGCAATCAAATTTAACTTCAACATACGCCAAGGCCAACTAGTTAGCATAACCAGAAATTTCACCGTGACAAAACATGCCACTCATATTGAAGGAAGTAAAAATATGTTGGTTCTCAAATAAAGAATTGATAAACGTACATTATGACGAATATGACTATGACATTGTCATATTCACATTGACATTGTGGACAATTATGTTTAAGTTGAATGCAACTATACTTAAATTCTATTCACTGATAATTGACAATGCACCTTGCACTATTCAGAAATTTGTTTTCACCACTAGGGGCGCATTTCACGATGTATTGTCTGTTTCTATAATATGTACAAAAGCTATTCATTCATCTACATATATATACCGTGAACATTTTCTAAAATTCAAAATACAGATACTCCTTCCAACAAGAACTATCTGGCCTAAAAACTGAATATTCAACAAAATGAAGTATTTTGTTTTTCTTGAAATCCTTGCATTGGCTGCAATAGTCAGTTCGCAAACTGATGAGGTAAATGTTTTAAAACGCATAATATTCGAATTTGGAAAACTTATTTTTAGAGTAAAATTTATATATATATATATACTACATTAATTCTAGCTAGATTATTAATAATGCGTGTATGTACTTGTATGCCAACACTAAAACAATGTTTTTTCAGTCTTCATCATCATGTCCTGAAGGATTGGAAAAAACGGTAAGTATTTCGTTTTCTTTTATTAAATATTACATATGATAATGAAACAAATTACATAACATCTATATCAGGTTAAGGAAGCTTTTACGAAATGTGCTCCTCCAAAGGGACCAGAGGGTTCACAAGGCCCACCACCACCACCACCTGCAACAGAGGTATTTTAATAGTTATTATTTCATCGAAATTAGTTATTTTCATATATTTAAAACATAACTTGTCTTCTAGACGAATGGAACGTGCCCAGGGAAGTGCTTGATAGCAGAGTTTGAGGTAAACGTTTGGTTAAATTTAACTTAAACCAACGATTTGGATAAAAAAAACGAATGAATATTAAGATTTTTTTTTGATGCAGGAAGACGAAATTCTTAAAGAATTTGTTAATGATTGCCCAGAAGAAGACAGCGTATGTATCTTATGCACTATCTATCTTACTGCTATTGGACTCTTTGATTAATCGTGTATTTATGCATTACAGCCTGGGAAACGCAGAATTGGCTGTATCATGGATAAGGTGAAAGAGGTGGGTGACTTAACGACTGAACAATTTTTAAATGTATCTTGATGTTCAACAAGTTACCATGTATTTTTTTACCAAATAGCTTTGTCCAGACGCAGAATTTCCCCGTCCTGGTCGTCCTGATGGGCCAAGTGCAATGCCTTTTGCTGGTCCACGCGGTCGTTAAGATGGCGGAATCCTGACTTAGAACTGAATGATAACAAATATTAATGCAAATATTATATGGAACACTTTCGCGATGAACTGACAATTAAAATTGAAGATTTATTGAAAATCTACATTGTTCATTAGCCTCTCGTTTTCCTTAGTTATTTCAGGGTCTTGAATAGAGTTTTAGAATGGAGAAACAGAACAGTGGGTCTAACAGTCTGTCGAAGACATATTTAAAATAACAGACACAAATGCAATTTAAATTAAATAAATTATATAGTTTTAGAGAAATGTCAATGGAAGTTTTTTTCCTTTAAATTGCAGTAATGGCTAATTTGTGCTTATCTTTTTATGTACAGATATTGCTCTATGGTTTTCATAAATATTGCAATATTATAATTCCTATTCATGTTAGACATAAAAATAAATTAGTAATACTAATTAACCTGTACTGTTAAACCGTAAATGCACCAGACGCTATTCGATCCTATTCGAAACAGGTGTTTTTCCCCAGGTAATAATCATCAACAAAAAAATCTCCAAGTAAAAATCTCCAGTCAACAATCTCCAAAAAAACATCAATCTTCAGTCAAATATCTCCCCTCAAAAATCTCCAAAACAATAACCTTCATGGACCTTTTTGCTCCAAGGAACAAGATCTCCAAATTGATGCTATATTTAATTAATTCAAAGTATTGTCCAAAGGTTGTGTTGTTCATGAGAAATATTAAGGTGATCACTGGATTAGGTTAGATTAGGTTTTTTGCATATTTTGTACTTTGTGGATTTTTTTACCATGGAGATTATTGTTTTGGGGATTATTGAGTGGAGATACTTGTCTGGAGATACTTGTTTGGAGATTTTTGTTCCGGGGAAAATCACTGGGAATCGGCAGCATTATGAGTTTAAGTTTTCTTAGTTTAAATTGCTACTTGCGAGTTTTATAAAGATATATTGGCGAAAAAGCAACTAAAAATGGAGGAAAGACCCCACAACCAAGTACCAGAATTAAATTTAAGTTGGAAATTGTAAATATTTCATGAAGTTAGGATAAACAGTCGTTTGATGGTAGAAAGGAGGGACATTTTTAAAATGAAAATTGTATTATATTCGATGCATTCTTAGTTCGTGAATTTAGTATGTAAAGCCAAGATTAATATTTTACTTTTGTTTTTGCAACTGATGTGACACGTTGATGTAACACTAAATTAAACATTAAAGAAATCATCAATTTTCTAATTTGGCAGAACTTTAAGAGAAAATGGCTAATCATGGCCAGAATATCTGGTTATTCTGGAACTTCAGCAGTTGCTCAACTGCTCACACTGTGTGTACTGTAAACATGAGCTAAACATGAATTAGAATCACAAAATGCCATTTAAAATGACACATGATATGTAGAAGCCAACTAACATATGTATGAGATTAAATGATGACGTTATGTAACATTACTTTTGTGATGGCAGACAAACATGTATAAACAATCCAACTCTTGAGCTTGC
The DNA here is from genome assembly GCA_034698625.1 of Julus scanicus. Taxonomy (NCBI): domain Eukaryota; kingdom Metazoa; phylum Arthropoda; class Diplopoda; order Julida; family Julidae; genus Julus; species Julus scanicus. Next base: position 5,899 of record JAQGBW010006312.1, read on the forward strand.
TTAAATATGCATGGAAAATATTATAATATGATATGTGTCATTTCACATTGACATAGTGGACAATTATATATAAATTGAATGCAACTATACTTAAATTCTATTCACTGATAATTGACAATGCCCCTTGCACTATTCAGAAATTTGCTTTCACTGCTAGGGGCGCATTTCAGGATGTATTATTCGATTCTATAATATGTACAATAGCTATTTATTCCTCTACATGTATATATATACCGTGAACATTTTCTAGAATTCAACATACAGGTACTCGTTCCAACAAGAACTATCTGGCATCAAAACTGAATATTCAACAAAATGAAGTATTTTGTTTTTCTTGAAATCCTTGCATTAGCTGCAATAGTCAGTTCGCAAACTGATGAGGTAAACGTTTTAAAACGCATAATATTCGAATTTGGAAAACTTATTTTTAGAGTAAAATTTATATATATATTAATTCTAGTTAGATTATCAATCTACTTGTATGTACTTGTATGTCCACACTAAAACAATACTTTTTCAGTCTTCATCATCATGTCCTGAAGGATTGGAAAAAACGGTAAGTATTTCGTTTTCTATTATTAAATATTACATTTGACAATGAAACAAATTACATAACGTCTTTATCAGGTTAAGGAAGCTTTTACGAAATGTGCTCCTTCAAAGGGACCAGAGGGGTCTCAAGGCCCACCACCACCACCAGCAACAGAGGTATTTTAATAGTGATTATTTCATCGGGATTAGTTATTTTAATATTTTTAAAACATAAGTAATCTTCTAGACTAATGGAACGTGCCCAGGGAAGTGCTTAATAGCAGAGTTTGAGGTAAACGTTTGGTTAAATTTGAATTAAACCGACGATTTGAATAAAAAACGAATGCATATTTGTACATTTTTTTGATGCAGAAAGACGAAGTTCTTAAAGAATTTGTTAATGAATGCCCAGAAGAAGACTACGTATGTATCTTATGCACTATATCTTACTGTCATTGGACTCTTTGATTAATCGTGTATTTATGCATTACAGCCTGGGAAATCCAGAATTGGCTGTATTATGGATAAGGTGAAAGAGGTGGGTGACTTAACGACTGAATAATTTTTGAATGTGTCTTGATGTTCCAAAAAATTACCATGTATTTTTTACCAAATAGCGTTGCCCAGACGCAGAATTTCCCCCACCGGGTCCTCCTGGTGGCCTACAAGGCGGTCCTTCTGGTGGCCCACGAAACGGTCCTCCTGGTGGCCTTCAAGGCGGTCCTCCTGGTGGCCCACGAAACGGTCCTGCTCCTGGTGGCTTTTTTGGAGGTCCTCCACGCAGTCGTTAAGATGATAGAATCATGACGTTGAGCTGAATGATCACTACGCTTCTCAAGAACACAGTGTGTTAGATTGTATTGAATCAATTCTTGAACTGACAATTAAAATTGAAATTTTTATTGAAAATCTATTGTTCATTAGCCTATCGTTTTTCTAAGTTATTACTGGGTCTTGAATGGAATTTTAGAATGGAGAAACGGAACAGTGGGTCTACCAGTCTTTCGAATACATATTCAAAATTACAGACACAAATGCAATTTAAATTAAAAAAATTATAGCTTTTAAGAAATGTTAATGGATGGTTTTTTTAAATTGGAGAATAATAGATAATTTGTGTTTATCTTTTGTACACAGATATTGTTCTAGTACTGCTTTTCACAAATATCGCAATATCACAATTCTTATAAATGTTAAACATAAAAATAATAGTAATACTAATTAACCTGTACTGCTAACCGTATATGCACCAGACGCTATTGGCCGCATTATGGGTTTGTTTTCTTAGTTGAAATTGCTACTTGCGAGTTTTATAAACATATATTGGCGAAAAAACAACTAAAAATGGCAAAAAGACACAAAACATAGTATCAGAATTGAATTTAAGTTGGAAATTGTAAGTATTTCATGAAGTTAGGTTAAACAGTCGTTTGATGTTAAAAAAGGAGTGACATTTTGTAGATGAAAATTGTATTATATTAGATGCATTCTTAGTTCGTAAATTTAGCATGTAAAGCCAAGATTAATATGGTACCTATGTACTTTTGTTTGCGCAACTGATGTAACACGCTGATGTAGCACTAAATTAAACATAAAAGAAATCATCAATTTTCTAATTTGGAAGAACTTTATGAGAAAAAGATGGTGTGTACTGTAAACATGAGTTTAACTTAACACGAATTAAAATAGATACTCACAAAATGCCATTTAAAATGACACATGATATGTAGAAGCCATCTAACAAATGAGATTAAATGATGACCTTAGGTGACATCTCTTTTAGGATGGCAGACAAACATGGATAAACAATCCCACTCTTGAGCTTGTTTAAATATGCATGGAGAATATTAGAATGTGATATGGTTAGATGACCAATCCTGATGATGCCATTGATAGTTGTTTACAGCTTGGTGTTTTAATCATACCTCAACACGCTATCGTTTCTGTAACAATAACCACCAACGCAAATAATTATTAAAAACTGCCAATTCCTCATAATTTAAAGTATTGTTAGATTTTATGTCCTCTTGAATTGTAACAAAGCTACGTTATGTAGGATTGTGAGTATATCCTAAGTTAACGTGACTATCATGAAGTCAAAGGATACTGAACTAGTATTTGCATCATTATTATACAGTATGCTAATATATTATTACATTAGATTATGCCTTATCTACAATTACATATATAACATTCACCATAATTTTATTTTGGTTTTCAATGATTGTTTTGTGCTACGCATTCTTGCAAACAGTATAAATATGGAAGAGTTTTTAAAACTGCAAGCATAAACGAAGAATTTTCTGGAAAAAACATAACGAAATGAAGCTACTATTTGCAATTATATTCCTCGCTATTGCTGTGCTAGTCAATTCACAGGTAAGGTTTTTAGACTATAAAAGTAGAAATTTAATATATTTTATATTTATTTTTAATAAAAAATTCTAATGACCACCTGTTTGACATAAAGGTAATCAGTATACTGCATTATGGCATTACAGTAATTAATGCAGATAAATAAACGTAGTGTATTAATATGCAAACATTTCTTGTTTAGACTTCAACATGTCCAGAGGGAATAAATGATGATGTAAGCTTTGCATATATTCGTTGAATTTTCTTCCCCAAACATTCGAGAATAAAATAATGTAATTGACATTGTAATATTTCAGTTTAAGGAAGCTCGTCGAAACTGTCAAAAGATAAAGTTTAATTTTGACTTGGATGATAACTCAGAAAATCAAGCAAAACAGGTATCTTATAATATATTAAAAGTACATTTCATATTATTAATGGAAATAATGAATCAAAAATTAAAATAATTTCTTTTTAAGGCAAAACAGAAACGTTCTGAATGCATAAAAGAAAAGTTTCAGGTAATTAATTTATTGAAATTCAACTTGGGTCCATGAAAATAAAAATATCGATACATAAATTCAGTAATTATGGTTTTAATATAGGAAAACGAAAATCTTGCCAAATATCTCGATGCCTGTCCAGAAGATAAAAACGTACGTTAAATCTGACTACAATAACATCTAAATAGTTTATTTAATCGTTTTTGGAATGGTCATGTAATCAATAAAATATCTTTGCTTTTTATTACTTTGTTCATTATAGCCTGGAAATCTTCAAGTCGTTTGTGTTCGAAAAAAGATAAAGGAGGTATGTAATTTGATAAAACTAGTTTTTTCTTTTACATTCCTTGACCAAATTACAAGTGTTTGGTTTTCAATAGGATTGTCGAGGCGTTAAATCAAATCGTGGTGGAAAAAAGGGACAAGGTCATAAAAGAAAACCAAATGATAGTAGCGAAGAATACAGTGAAGAATCTAGTAAAGAAAGTCAAGAATCTAATGCTGGGTTCAAATTATCTATTGGGGTATCTGGAGGATCAGGCGATAATAATGGATTAAGCTTTGGTGCCTCTGATAAACATGGTAATAATGGAAAAAATGGAAGAAAACATGGTGGTGCTGGAGGTTCATTTGGTGGTTTCGAGAGTAATGAAGGATCTCTTGGTGATGCCGGTTCTGGAGAGCAGTTGGGTGGTGCCGGAGGCAATTTTGGAAAACCATCTCACGAAGCTGGACAATCATTCGATGGTGTTGGAAATAGTGACAATCAATTTGGTGACAACGGAGGATCGAAAGGTGGTTCTGGAGGACATTTTGACAGCATTGGAAGCAATGGAGGTTCAAGCGGTGGTGCTGGAGGCTCATATGACAGTCTTGGAGAACCGTCTTACGAAGCTGGACAAAAATTTGATGGTGCTGGAAATAGCGGAGGTTTTCTTGGTGGTACTAGAGAATCTAATAATGGTTCTTATGATGCTGGAAAAAAGTTTGGCGAATATAGCCAAGATACAAGTGCTGAAGACGGAGAATCAAATGATGGCGCCCAAAGCTCATACGGAAGCATTGGAGGATCTATTAATCATGCTGGACAGCAATTTGGAGAAGATGAAGATGTTGAAGAATCTGAAGGATCAAGTGATGCTGATGAAAATTCACAGGGAAGCATTGGTGGAGCACTTTATGATGCTGGACGAAACTTCTTGGGAGGAATTGAAGGTGCTAGTGGTGAAGATAAAGACTCAAATGAAGGTGATGCAAACTCATTTGGAAGCCTTGGAGACTCCCTTAACCATGGTGAACAGAAATTTGGAGAAGATGATAAAGTTGAAAAATCAAATGAAGACGAAACTTCACAAGGGAGCATTGGTTTATCACTAAATGATGCTGATCAGAAATTTGGAGAAGATAAAGATGTTGAAGAATCTGAAGGATCAAGTGATGCTGATGAAAATTCACAGGGAAGCATTGGTGGAGCACTTTATGAT
>JAQGBW010006313.1:0-10769 GCA_034698625.1 Julus scanicus
ACAGTCACCATTTTCATCTCTCTTCCCATTGGTCGGATAGAAACTGTTTCTATTTCTTAATTTGCCCTTATGTTTCCATATGTTTTCTTATGCGTGTCAAAATCGTCTGCTAGTGACGTCAAAACGACATAGCATAACATAGCATAGCATAGCATAACGTTCAAATGTGCAGGAGCCTTTAGTATTGAAATATAAAGACCATATCTTTTACAATTTCATTATTTGGATTTCAAGAATTTTTTATTATCTGGGCGAAAAAATTATTCAAAATCACCAAGTGGAGTTAATGGACACCACATGACTCGGCACATCTCGCCCGAAGGGTTTACATTTGGGTATTATAAGGTTAAGAAATCATAACGAAAATTAAAAGGAGGTTATATAAGGGGCTTGGTTTAAGTGTTGGGAGAGTTTGTCAGTTAGGATATTGGCTATTCTGTATAGCAGCCAGATGGTCGGGGGACTGGGGGAAACTAGTAGAAAATTAAAGAGGTCTGGAGGGTTGACAAGAGGTAGAGGTATTGAATTTTGTTTTGTGGATAAAATAAGATGGTGGCGGCAGTTATAGAGTAGGCAATTCAAAATCATATTTTGTTATACATTTGAACACCTGTATGACTATATTTGGGAAATATATGTAAAGTTTGATCCAAATTGTGTCCAAATTGAACATTATTTGCACCATTTCTGGAAATATCCCATATGACATATATGGCCCTATAGTGAACAACATTCGTACTTTGGGAATATTGCATTTCAGTGAAATTCAGAGCACAATTTAGAATAATTGAAAGATTACTATTATGCAGACTGTAATAAGGGAAGTTTAAGAATACATTTCCAGAAATTCTGCAATGGTTGTAAAGGTGTTAGCAGACAGGTTTTTAGATCCTTTTAGCAGAAATTGGACGTCTGAAAAGTGTCCTAACCTCGTTGATGTATAAATAGACGAACGTCGTGGCCCAGATCAATAATGGCCATTTTCGTCCATCAAAATGCTCGATATAGTAAATCAGAACAATGCCATTAGTCATCACATATATTCAGCAGGGGGTGAAACATCTGGAGGAGAAAAGCATCTCTCCTCTTTGCTCTTTAGCGTCCAAAATTTCAAATGGAAAACTTACGGCCTGAAGGGTGCATGGGTCGATAAAAGCTTTGCTATTCCTCAATTTTACTATCTAGGAAATCAACAGACTTGGCAGGTGTGACCTCACCAACGGTCGCCAGGAAATGTGGTCACGGAATGGATTTCATCTTAGCAGAAAACTGATTTGGATGGGAATGGGATATGCGGAATGTTTGAAAGACAACATAGCATATATTGAACATATCCATTTAAAACCGTGAGTCATATAAAAGTAGAACCCAATGAAAAGAATTGCAACTTCGTGAAAAATGCTTCGATTTAAATTAAATTTGGCACTCACATAAGACCAATAGTGTAGGAACAAAAATGAATTATAAATGTGCTCAAAATATTCTACGGTTGCCTTTACACAAGCCCGGAGTCAAACGCGCCATTCTTTGATTGGCAAATCAATTATACGCTGGTCGAGTTCAATCCATATTTTCTTCTTTCGTAGTTTCCAGTCCTCGATATTATTAATCTTCGATTTGTAAACCTTTTCCTGGAGAACTCCCCAAATTTTGTAGTTCATAGCATGTTGAGAAGATTTTTTTGTTCCTACACTATTGTTATTAATAAGTGCCAAATTTCATTTAAATCGAAGCATATTTCACCAAGTTGTGATTTTTTTAATGGGTTCTACTTTTTTATGACTCATGTCCATTATATGTGACAGATTACAAGTAATACTCTTGGAATACTTAGAGTTTGCATTTTCTTCCACATATCGAAATAAAACGCAATATTTGGTCATCTCGTATGTAATTTTTCCAATTAACTTTCACTGTAAAAATATCAAATCTAAGGAGGTTAGTTTTGCTGGGTAAGGGCTATTTTTCAAAAATAATTGCTCCATCAATTGTACCAATCCATGCATAGTGCCAAACACGTTTTTTAGCACAAAAAACCATCAATGACTTTTAATTGTAAACATTGAAGTTGCATACACTGACTTAATGTGCACAGCACGTTGCTGCCAATGGTGAACAACATCGCCTTTAATCACCCCTGTCGTGTTGATTGTCACCAATCGGTACAAAGAAGAAGAAATGCATTTGCGTCCTCGTTTTAACAGGGCTACGATAATTGCTGTCACCATTTCGAGATTCCCACAATACGGTCATTATTTCATGTCAATATTAGCGATTCCAACAAGCATCACGTGACCCATTGCAAGCAAAGTACACCCGTTGCATTATTTATCCCATGTTATTATCAATATTACCTTCGCTCTGGCTTTGTACCGTTAATAGGCACACGTCACATATAGCTATTGTTGTTATTTGCACATTTTCAACAGGATTAATACCGAAATTGCACGATTTCAAATCACGTACATAAGCTGCCAATATTTCCTCCTATTGTCAATTTACACAAACACGACGACTGTACGTAAATCGACAGTTATGCAATGTTGAAATTCAAAAATCCACTTAGGCATTAATAATTCATTGTGGTGAAATAATAATTGTGTACAGCCAGGTCTCCAATAACGCAGCACATGCATTATTAACAGCTTCGTGAGCTTAATTCAATGAACGGAAAATTTAAAAATTCTAGTTTGGGCCTTTATGGAAATACATGCCCATTTATGACATAAGGAAATACGTGTATATATGTATACACATAAATGACATTAATGACCATGTACATATGTCCATACGTCCAGGGATTTGTGCATATATCTACATGTGTCTAATCTCTGTAATTTAATATACACAATACAAAGAGGTTATTTAATGACACTCATCACTTCTTAATTACATTAATATTACAATGTTTATATGAAATTAAAGCATGAAAATAAATAAAGCAGTATATCTACTGACTTCAATATGTATATAAATATATATTTGCATGCTAAAATGTCAGATGTTTTCAAACCAACAGTATATGGAGGTATCAACCCACATACCACACAAGGTTGGCCCAACTGTTGGATTTTAGTTGGCAACATTGGCGAATCGTTGGCCCAACATTGTAAAATGGTGGAGTTGCCAACCATCGGTTTTATGTTGGCATTAAACGTTATTTATGCAGGGTGGGCCAATAAAAAGTAAGCCAAATTTATAAAAACCATAAAATGTTTTTTTTTTAATGGAATTTGTTGAAAATTTGTGCATGTGTACTTAAATAGGATACAAAAAAATTCCCTATTTCAAATTGTGTTCAAAGTAAGCACCTTTCTCCTGAAACAGTTTCAAAAATTGACTGGCACTGTAATTTTTCGTTTTACGCAAAAAACCTATCGTGGTTCTTTCTTCTTCAGTGAACGCCATTTTGAAAGATAATTTCGAATGATTACGTCATTAAAAAAACGTGAACGAGGGCAATTCGAAAGTAAAGAGAGGAACAATATTTGTACAAATTTGTATTAACTTCCATTAACAAATAACCTTTTTATGATTTTTATAAAGTTGGCTTACTTTTTATTGGCCCACCCTGTATATATGGACGTATTGCCAATGTTTACCCAACATTGGCCCAATTAGTCATTTAACCATTGGCCCAGTGAGATATTTCTGCCTTGGACCAATGCCAATATTGACAAAGCAATGTTTTCCCAACATTGGCCCAACAAGTTTTGGTTACTGGAAGAGGTACTCAACAGAACCCAACGTTTCACACATGTCTGCAGTTTATCAGTTGATTGGGGCAACCCCATTTTTAAAATGACGCCTTCTAATTGGCTGGAACTACTGCAATGGGGCTTGCAGAAGTTCTGGAGAAAAAAAGGAGGTTTTAACTGCAAATTGCTCTTGTAGCCCAACTCGGCAGGCCTGCGCAAGCTGCATTTGTGCACATATGTCACAAAAGACACTCAAATTTTGGACATTGGCAGAGCTGCTTGAATATAATGCGCATGCGCGCCATATGTGGACCAAATGCAGATAACCCAACTACCCAATTAAGGGAAAAGTTCGTTTGAGCACCCTGTAATACATATGATCATAAACGGGACATCATTTGAGATATCATTTAAATAAAACCATGTTTATTTTCTTTGCTATTTTAATTATAATGTCCAGTTTTGTATATCCGAATCCAAAGTGCCATGCAAAGAAGAATTTTTTGACATAAACACCGAATAGCCCTTGGATAATCCAAGCGTGCGCCCCAGACCGTTCCAAAAGGCATTTCTCCTAGACATAATGATGGAAATGCCGTCTACCGGATAACGCTATGGGCATTTATGAAATGCGATAAAAGTAAGGGAAAAGCTCATAACGAATGTCATTAAGCCTAATTCGGCTGGATTTCATTTCACTTTCCCTCCATCTCTTCATAAACCATCTCCCGATGTCCAATTAAAGCAAAGCGAACGTTAATTCGCCCATATTTAAGCGCTTGCCAGTGACATTTATTAATCCCAACAATGGCGCGTCGGTCGTTACCAGAATCTAGGGTAGGGGCAACACCGGCAGAAGCCCCTACATACTCTTGATAACTTGTGCGGATAAATTCCAAGGCTGTATCGAAAGCCTAACACCATATTAAGAAAAAATGGAAAGCTATAAATATAGTGTTCACAATATGTATGTTTTTTGTCTGCTTACTCTGAACGCCAACTGTTTGTTAACAGGGTCCTAAACATGTGCAGGCACTGCAAAAATATGTATTTTATAAGTTTTGGCTTAGTAAACAAATATGACCCAGACCCAGATTGGCAAAAGTACGTATGGAAAATGCAGCTTAGATGAAATTACAGAGTAAATAGTATACTGTGTATATTCCATTTGTATACCAAATGCTTAATTATGTTATGCATTGCCTATGCCTATGTGACATTGCCTATGACTACTTTATGAGGGCATCAAAGCCTAAAAGCACCCAAAGCTCTAAACTCAGCACTGCCATCTCGTATTTCCACTCTTGTCCCCTTATCACCTCGTTATTCTGTCTGGCACTATGCCAGTTAGGCGAGACTTGAAGGTAAAGTTGAACTGGCAATAGCTGAAGGTGAAGCCGAACTGGTGATAGCTGAAGGTGAAGTTAAACTGGCGATAGCTGAAGGTGAAGTTGAACTGGCAATCGCTGAAGGTGAAGTTGAACTGGTGATAGTTGAAGGTAATGCTGAACTGGCGATAGTTGAAGGTGAAGCTGAACTGGCGGTAGTTGAAGGTGAAGTTGAACTGGCGATAGTTGAAGGTAATGCTGAACTGGCGATAGTTGAAGGTGAAGCTGAACTGGCGGTAGTTGAAGGTGAAGCTGAACTGGCGATAGTTGAAGGTGAAGCTGAACTAGCAATCGTTGAAGGTGAAGCTGAACTGGCAATAGCTAAAGGTGAAGTTGAACTGGCGATAGTTGAAAGTGAAGCTGTCACCTTGCCTTGTCACATTCAAGAATTCCCAGTTCACCTTCAAGTGTCGCAAGTTCAGCTTCACCTTCGAGTAGCACCAGTTCAGTTCCACCTTCGTGTATCGTAAGTTCAGCTTCACCTTCGTGTATCGCCAGTTCGGCTCCACCTTCGAGTATCGCCAGTTCGGCTCCACCTTCGAGTATCGCCAGTTCGGCTCCACCTTCGAGTATCGCCAGTTCGGCTCCACCTTCGAGTACCGCCAGTTCGGCTCCACCTTCGAGTACCGCCAGTTCGGCTCCACCTTCGAGTACCGCCAGTTCGGCTCTACCTTCAAGTATCGTTAGTTTGGTTTCACCTTTAAGTATCGCCAGTTCAGCTTCACCTTCTAGTATCGCTTGTTAGATGGCGCTGCTAGTTATGTAAGTGTCGAAGACCATCATTGCTGCATACCGTGCAACAGCATTATCTACGAATCCACGTTATCTGAGGACTTGCATAGTTAGGCCAACATCACGTGACGTCAGTCTAATATTCGCCTGATTTCCATAGAGGAAAGGGAGAGTTGGGTGGATGGAGGGTAGTGATTGCACCCGCAGGCTTCCGTTAATGCGTCGATTAAGGACTCGCTTTAAGACGGATCGTTCCTCCGTCGCTAATTGCACTCATTTTCCAAGCCATTGGCGTAAAAGGTTGCCCAATGTTACGCCGAGGAGGTTGGAAGAAGAAAAAAATGCAAACATCAACCGCAAAAATGCAATCTTGCCGAAGATGTCCTAAAGCCGGCAAATGTGAAGCGGGGACAGACGCCTTTAGCCTAGGCCTTGGGTTTCCTCTCTAATTGCCCCGCAAATCATTCCATTACATTTCCAGCGAGCCTTAATGAAGACGTATCGTGACTTTGTTGCCTCGTTTAACCCAGCTTTGTCCCATATCACACCCACTGCCCACTTGTGGGGGGTGGGGGGCAATACGATGCTGTGCCAGGTTGGCTTCATTTCAAAGGGGTAAAGTGTGCGTTAAAAGGGCATGATAAAACGACGTCTCAACTTCAATTACATTTCAATTTTAAATTTATGGTGTTGGAACAGATGTTGTCCCTGCGATCGCTAGGCTGCCATACTTCACTGATATTAAAAAATGGAGAGGGAGTGGATGGAGGTGATGGGGTCATGGATGGATGGCGGTGATAAAGACAAACGAATGACGTTTTTTGAGACAAGGTTGTGCCTTGAAGAAAATGATAATGTGATAGTTCAACATATGGCACATCTATCTGAAAAATTTGTATCCAGAACTTGTTCTTTATCGATAGTTTTGCATAAATTGTTCAGCTGAAAGGCATATGACACATTCTTATCTGTTAAACAGTCCACAAAGTTTGAAATTTTCGTAAAGTTATCCATCATGTGTTTTCTGACATCTTGCATATATCTAACTTTAAGGGGTAAATTAACGATCTGGGAAATTTTATATATGGCTATTTATGGACAAAGCGGGATGGTGTCCTCTTCATCAACTCGTACAACTTGCATCTGTCTTGTAACAGATAGGCTGCACTTTAAAGACTCTTTGCATACATATTTGTTACCATCGTCATTTCAAAATGTACATACTGCAGGTGTCCAAACAACCAATGATTCCATCAATTCTGGGAATGTCCACTTTAAAACCAAACAGATAATGTACTAATTTCCAAAAGGGGGGCTTCTTTCTAGAGAAACATACTTCTAGAATGATGTCCTGATATTAGCATCACTCTCAAATTAACCAAGAACCTTGTCTAGATACTTATATGATAGTGCCCAAGTTCCCTAACGTTCTTATTCTAGATATCCTTGTTGGTAACTTCCAGCATTCCAACCGATTCATGGAATCTTCCATTACAGAATCCTCTTGTAGGCAGATAGTCTTGTGTATATGCATGTTTTCAACCCACCCAACTCGGATGTCAGACTGATTGCTTTGCTTTTCCAGATCATATCCATTCCTTGAAACACTCTGGTGGTGGCCAATTCTTATCCATATCTCTTGTTTGTGGTCGAAGTCATAAGTGGATTTGCTTCCGAGGAAGGTGGAATATTTCTCGTTCTTCAAGCCGAAGAAATCTATACTTGTTCTTTCCATTCCCTTGGCTCCAAACAAAAAGCAAAATCTCTTGGAATCATCCTATAGTTTCTGTAGTGCTGGTTCCAACTTCTCATCCTCGTCTTCTAACAACTATTATTGATGCCCAAATCATTTACGAACGTCCCCTTCATATCTGTCTTGGTGATGTCCATTGTGCTCTCCAAGTGAGTAATGCATGTGATGCATCATCTCCAACAAAAATGTTAAGAAAAAAAAACGGAACATTGGATTTTCAGCAGGTTTTGAATGAGGGAATGAATATAAATATAAATAAGGTCTGTAACAGCCCGGATGTAAACATTATAAGGGACATTCTGTCTCATATACGCATGTCAACTATGATATTCTCCGTGATCACCTCCATATATTATATAATATTCTCCATATAAGATGGGTATAGATTTCTATATACTATGCCAATTTCCTGATATAACACTACACGTGTGCCTACAAGTCCAATTTCTCATATGTCCCTTCAAGTCAAATTCCGCATATGTCCATACAAGCTAAATTCCTCATATGCCCATACAAGTCAAATTCCGCATATGTCCATACAAGCTAAATTCCTCATATGTCCATACAAGTCAAATTCCGCATATGTCCATACAAGCCAAATTCCTCATTTGTTCATAAAAATCCAATTCCGCATATGTCCATATAAGTTAAAATTCCTCATATGCCCATACAAGCCAAATTCCTTATATGTCCATATAAGTTAAAATTCCTCATATGTCCATAAAAGCCAAATTCCTCATATGTCCATATAAGTTAAAATTCCTCATATGTCCATACAAGTCAAATTCCTCATATGTCCATACAAGTCAAATTCCTCATATGTCCATACAAATCCAATTTCGCATATGTACATACAAGCTAAATTCCTCATATGCCCATACACGTCCAATTCCTCATATTTCCATACAAATTCAATTCCGCATATATCCATACAAATTCAATTTCGCATATGTCCATACAAGCCAAATTCCTCATATGTCCATAAAAATCCAATTCCGCATGTCCATACAAGCCAAATTCCTCACATGTCCATAAAAATCCAATTCCGCATATGCCCATACAAGTCAAATTCCTCATATGTCCATACAAGTCGCATTCCTCACATGCCCATACAAGTTGAATTCCTCATAAGTCCATACAAGTCCAATTTCTCAGATATCCATACAAGTCAAATTCCTCATATGCCCATAAACGTCTAATTCCTCATATGCCCATACAAGTCCAATACCCATCACAATAAAGCTGCCCCTAAAAGAGGGTTGTCCTTCCAAGCAAACTTGCTAGCATTGATTGCCCCCTCACAGGGATCATGGTTTTCCACTTATAAGATCCATAGAAGTCCAACTCCTCACATGTCCCTTCAAGTCCAATTCCTCAAATGTCCATACAAGTCAAATTCCTCATATGTCCCAAAAAGTCCAATTCCTCATAATTCCATACAAGTCCAATACCAATCGCAATTAGGCTGCCCCAAAAAATCGGCTATCCCTTCAAACTAGCATGCTAACAATGATTGCCCTCTCACAGGGGGCATGGTATTCCGTTTATAAGATCCAAAAAAGTCCATCCAATTCCAATTTCTCGTACGCCCCTACAAATCCAATATCTCCTATATAGCAAAAGCAAAGGAGTTTGCCAGAGCCATATACGAGACGATCAAGATAGCTCGCATTGATGCACACCAGTTCCGCTTAAATGGCGGATTAATTTTATTCACCTGAGTTGTTCCATAAACGTTTGCCCATATGCTAACCGTGAAGGTTTTATATCGTTTTATGCCCAACCACGATGGCCTAGAAATACATTGATGAAAAACCACAGGTTGCGTGTCTTCGCTACCCAAAACAATTTGCGGTGATTTTTGCGCGCGAAATCTGGCTGAAAGCCCGCTGGGCAGCGCTGTGAAGAGGAAAGGGGAAAATGGAGGCCAAACGATGGGATAATTGCCTGTTGACAAACACATGATAATGAAACGCAATATTTATTAATAACAAGTGCTGGATATGGTTCAATAAACGGAAGCATACACCATGTTAAAGCTGCTAGCACATTACGGATGTAGCCGTAAGTCACTCCCGGTAAGCGGTACCGGTACTAAAAAATCCTGTGTACTTATCAATTCTGTATTTCAATATTTGTGCCATATTTCAGCAATAATCTTAGTCAATGTTTTTTTCAAAAAACTAACTTCAAAAGTCATATATGACCAAAATATGTTTTTGCACTTATAAATATAATATCATTTTTACACCATATATGGCGTTTTATGTTATCCTTCATGTATGGAATGAAATTAACTGCCCATTCGCATAATTTCGTTAGAGAAATAAAGAGAAAATACACTTTATCGATTCATAAGCTATATTTCGTGCCCAAGAACACAGACGAAAATGAGATCTGAATATGTATTATGCCAATTTACTTTTCATTTCTGCAGCTTTGCACACACACAAATCAGTGTACATTTTCATATTTCATGCACGACAATATTTCTGCCTTGGTTATATAAAAGGATTTAGTTGATATAAAGGATTCAATGCCCCAGGTGCACAATAAACATGATTGCAAACTAATTCGAATATGATTCCAGGAATTGCAAATAGCAAGACAATGTTACATTCATTCAACCATCCCAGGTGGAATAATATTGTATATAGGGTCAGACATGTCATATTATGTCCCATAAATGACAATATCTATCCTATTCCATATACAGTGTGCCAACAAACATTTCAATATATGTCCATACAACATAGCCCCAAATTTGGATATATCAGATTCAAGCATGGGACCTTGTGATTTAAAATTGCAAAATTATATTTCATTAAAAAAGTTGACATGGATTTAATATTACTACTTTATATGTCCTACTGCATAATCGAGTGATGTGTACATGTTTAAAACATTATTTATATGGCATACAGTACATATATCCTCGATTAGGCAGTATGACATAATTAAGTAGTAATATTAAATTCATGTTATCTTTTTCTTTCTGAAATGTAATTTTGCAATTTTAAATGTCTGCAAACATTTCAATATATGTCCAAATATGATATACTAATGATAACATTTCTGATATCTATAGTATATCATATTTGGACATATATTGAAATGTTTGCAGACATTTAAAATTGCAAAATTATATTTCAGAAAAAAAAGTTAACGTGAATTTAATATTACTATTTTATGTATATA
>JAQGBW010006314.1:0-10767 GCA_034698625.1 Julus scanicus
AAACTCAATTTTTCTATAAGGTAAAAACTCAATTTTTCTATAAGGTAAAAACTCAATTTTTCTATAAGGTAAAAACTCAATTTTTCTATAGGGTAAAAACTCAATTTTTCTCTAAGGTAAAAACCCAATTTCTCTAAGGTAAAACCTCAGTTTTTCTAAGATAAAAACGCAATTTTCTATGGTAAAAACGAGGACCATAGTGGACCATATCCCACCCCAAAATGTGGTGACATAAACGGGCTTGTTATGATACATAACATGACCTGGCCCTTAAGACCTAAAACATTTCCAATGTTGGTCTTCTACAAAAAAGTTTGTCGACCTCAGGTGTAATGTTATTCAAAATAAGTGCTCAAAAACAAGTAATTTTCAATTAACTGTAAAATATATGAACTACATATACTTCATTTTGGACGAATATACAGCAAAACAACCCTCAAACCCTCACATATAACAGGTGATATCCCACATCCAGATGGGATTCTCAAAATATAAGAAATGGCATTAATCACCCTATTTTACAACTTTTTTGTAAAAAAAAACCCGAAATATGTTGCTAGGGTGATGAGGTTCACGGGTCAGTGCTTCAGTCAAGGCATGTAAAAAAAAAATCCGAGGAGGTTCCTCAATTTGCTCGCCACCCCGACTGAATGGGCATTGTTGTGGGTTCATCCCAGGCATTGAATCCCCGTGGGGTGGCAGCTCCCCCTCCCCCCTCGCGTTTCTCGGAAGGAAGGTGAGACAATGTGGAGGTGGAGATAATTACGGCGATACTCAAATGATTTCTTTTCATCGTCTTTTATGGCAAATCAAGGTTTTACGACGGCTGACTGATTGGGAACAATGGAGTTCGGGGGAGAGGAACGGGGGGAGGTGGCGACACATGGGTACAATACCAACGGGACAGGCCAAAGCCCCTTGCCCGCCAAGGTGATAATCTCCTTACTAATCTCAAGACAGTGTGTAGACAGATCACCAGCGGTGATAGGGTGGGGGGGACACGTCCACAGGTGACGCGACAAAAATCAAAATTGGCCATGGGGTGGCCAAAAACAGTGGCTTCGATTTGTGACAAGTTTGTGAGCCTCAGCTTTTAAACGTGTCCTCATTTTCAGGATAATATTCCATAAACACCAAGGTGTTTTTCACGTTGATAAAAAGATGTTGCCGGGGCACAGTGGGTACACTTTTTAAAATTCATTTTTTTTTTGGGAAAATTATTTAACTCGTAGCATTTTAAAAGAATAATACAGTAATATACGAGCCTTCAGGATTTGTATACATTTTGCCATCGTTTTACAGCTACTAGTTTTTTTGCAATAAAAGATTAAAAGCTGGTTGCGCGGACTGTCCCACTGTGCACCTATACCGGGGCACAGTGGAACATGGCATGGGTACAGTGGTCCACGCGAAATTAAGACAAATTTTACGAGAAAAAGATAACCATATTGGTTAGTTGTGTTTAATTCAGCACGTTAATTTAAAATTCCAAGTAAAAATTACAAAAACGATTAAAATTAACCGGAATTACAGCAGCTTTCATATTTTCACCGCTTACTCGTCCAAATGTGGTTTTTTTCTGTGATGGTGAACCATTTTTACTTTAAAACATAAATTTAAACATGGTTTTCATTTAAAGTTATGATTAATGAGAAAATATCAAAAGATTTTCCAAAATCGTTAATTGGGGTATGCTGGGACATGTCCCACTGTACCCTATAATGTTGGGGTCCACTGTACCCCGTATAACCAATTTGATTTGCATAAAGCCTTACAGCTGACCACGTGGCTAAATAACAAACTTTTGTTTGAAATTATAGCTGGATATAAACACTCGTCAATGGTATATCGCAGCATTACTAATGTTTTATAATTACACCTAGAATAAAAATCCAATTGCGAGTTG
The DNA here is from genome assembly GCA_034698625.1 of Julus scanicus. Classification (NCBI taxonomy): domain Eukaryota; kingdom Metazoa; phylum Arthropoda; class Diplopoda; order Julida; family Julidae; genus Julus; species Julus scanicus. The sequence continues at coordinate 1,907 of JAQGBW010006314.1, forward strand.
AATAATTACTTTTCAAGAACAAAAACTTTAACTGCAAATATTTTCTTCTATACTTGTGTCACATCGCAGAAATTTTGGTTAATGAAAGAGTGCTGCATACAACTTCTTCGCAAATCAAAATTATTGGATTGCTGATAAAACCTGATTTTATAAAGACGTCGTACCACTGTGCCCCGGTCTCCCCAACAAAACATTGTTGAGTGATTGTATGTTTGGGGTTTGCATGTGTGTATGTTGACTGCCATCAGTCATGTTACCTGAGTTAGTGGTAATATATCAGGTTACAACCACGACGACTTCCTACTTCCCAAATACTCGAGGACCACACACAAACTGTCATTAAAGAACAAGATAGTCAAAAATGTCAACAATTCGAACTACGACTGGTCAATCTGACGTTCTGAAACTAGAAATCCACGAAATGACGCTCTCCTAGGTCAAATATTCAAAAGTTTGAGGGTCTCGAAAACAGCTTGTCATACTTTGAATACATATGCATACATATCTATGTTTTAGCATTCTAATTCCCTGGTGACAAAAACAATAGAGATTTCTATTGTTTTCTATTGTTATTTGGAACGTTGTTTTCTATTGGTTTCTATTGTTTTCTATTGTTCAGTCAATACAGCTAAACTATATAGAAGCCAATACATGATCCATAGAAAACAATTAAAATCAATAGTGTCCAAATAACAATAGAAACCAATAGAAATCTGTATTGGTTTCTATTGTTTTTTTCACCAGGGAAGGCTGACTGACCACATAAAATATGCAGCTGAGAATATTCAAATAGCTAAGTTTTCTCCCTCCTCATTGCAAAATTCCAAGAAAATGAGATTGCAACAATTTGTGTATTTTATAATCCAATTAGCAAAAACGACATTTTTTATGCCATTGTTTCTGGAAGCAAAGGGCCAAACAATTCGGCGAACTGGGGCAAATGTGTGTATCAACAGTTCAATCAAAGCAGGTTCACATCCGGTTTAACTGAAAAGTCTAAGACAGAATTCGAAAGAATACACATTTTTTACGATGTATTTCTGCAATTTAATATTAAGTAGAGTATGAACTAGCATGTAGAAAAGGTGTTATTTGAATATTTTCAGTAAAAAGCCTAAAAATTGGATTTTTCAGCTTTCACCGATGAATCTTAAGACAACATGTTGCCCCCTCAAATCAAAACGATGAACTATACACTATTTTTGAAAAACATTTTTTTTTAAAAAAACTAAGGGATACATTTTTGAAAAAAATTGCTCTAGAAGGTTCATTTAATATGGTTGATCATAATACAATTTTTGTATTGTGCATATTTGTATTACTTTCCCTGGTGAAAAAACAATAGAAACCAATAGAAATTACCATTGATTTCTATTGTTATTTGGACACTTTATTGATTTTAATTGTTTTCTATGGTTCCTGTATTGGCTTCTACTGACTTCTTTGGTTTAGCTGTATTGACTGAACAATAGAAAACAATAGAGATTTCTATTGGTTTCTATTGTTATTTGGACACTATTGATTTTAATTGTTTTCTATGGTGCATGTATTGATTTCTACTGACTTCTTTGGTTTAGCTGTATTGACTGAACAATAGAAAACAATAGAGATTTCTATTGGTTTCTATTGTTATTTGGACACTATTGATTTTAATTGTTTTCTATGGTTCATGTATTGATTTCTACTGACTTCTTTGGTTTAGCTGTATTGACTGAACAATAGAAAACAATAGAGATTTCTATTGGTTTCTATTGTTATTTGGACACTATTGATTTTAATTGTTTTCTATGGTGCATGTATTGATTTCTATTGGCTTCTATGGTTTAGTTGTATTGGCTGAACAATAGAAAACAAAAGAAACCAATAAAACCAATAGAGATTTCTCGTTGGTTTCTATTGTTATTTGGACACTATTGATTTTAATTGTTTTCTATGGTTCCTGTATTGGCTTCTACTGACTTCTATGGTTTAGCTGTATTGACTGAACAATAGAAAACAATAGAAACCAATAAAACCAATAGAGATTAATATTGGTTTCTATTGTTATTTGAACACTTTATTGATTTTAATTGTTTTCTATGGTTCATGTATTGATTTCTATTGGCTTCCATTGATTTCTATTGGCTTCTATGGTTTAGCTGTATTGACTGAACAATAGAAAACAATAGAAACCAATAAAGATTTCTATTGGTTTCTATTGTTATTTGGCCCAGACATTTTATTGATTTTAATTGTTTTCTATGTTTCCTGTATTGGCTTCTACTGACTTCTATGGTTTAGCTGTGTTGACTGAACAATAGAAAACCCTAGAAAACAATTGAAACCAATAAAACCAATAGAAATTTTCTATTGATACCAATAGAAAACAATAGAAATCTCTATTGTTTTTTTCACCAGGGTTGCCCAAATCTGTCTTTAAAAAAAAAATACATAGCAGGTATAGGGCTTTACAGGGTAGAACAAAAATTCAAAAATTCAAAAAACTGCAAATTTTAGTGCAAGATTTTAAAACCTTGTCGAACAGACAAGCCTGGAGAAAACCAAAAATTTCACAGGTTGCCTCCAACCAGGCAAGGTGGCGGCCACCAGGGGGCCATTATCTTCTCGCTCGGTCGCTGGCCACCCGCCATGACTTGGCACAAGTTCCGCTCTCCTGGGTCCAGTCGGGTGTCGACCAGCCCCCCTCGGGTGGGGGTGAGGAGCCACCCCCACCCACCTCAACCGCTGCGAGTGTCGGCAACCACATGCTTGCAAAGCATGAAAATTGGCCATTCATGAAACGTGGGAAGACGTCGCCAAAGATGCCAAGAAAATTGCCCGTCAGATACAATACGAGAGGGTGGCAGGTGGGGGTGTCGATGGAAGTGTGGTGGAGGAGGAGGGTGCCTATCCATTTCACGGGGCGAAAGAGACGAGAAAATTTAAGCCTAGTTGATATTCAACAACTTGAAAATGATGATCGGCTTCAACGATAATTTGCTATCTCTCGTAAAATAGCCGTGATATTTTAATCCAATACAAAAGGTGAAGAATGGAAGAAGGGGGGTGAAGTGGGGGGGATACTCCGACAATAACGCTTCAGATATTAATAACGATGATACCGTACATCCTTTCCTTTAATTCGGAGGTATATAGGTAAAAAAATATTTATCGCCTGTATACCACAAATATATATGATACAGATTATAGATTATAAATCGCATTACTGCAAAGTCAGCAGGGCCAATTCTACGCTTTTATACCATCTTTTTTTCCATACCCAAACTCATCGGAACATGGGACTATTAACCATGAACTAATTCTAGACATATTTTAGCACATCTTTGTAGCCAAAACGATGGCTGTCTCCAAAAAGGTTGTTGGGAGGGTGGGATTTTAGAAAAATGCGATACTATACCCATGACATTCCTAAGAAATCTAATCAAGAGTTTAAAAGCTAAAAAATCCCTACAAATTTTCAAGTACAGTGGAAACTCCGTTTACAAACGTCTATGTTTACGAACATTTAGGTTTACGAACTCCACATGTTTCGCTTTACGAACGATGCTTCAGTTTACGAACACATTTCTCTGAACCACCGATCAAAGGTCCGAGTTTCTGCAATTTTTTACTAGTTCCAGCAGAACATCTTTGTCACTAATAAGTTTTAATAAATACAGGTAACATCAAAAATGTTATAATTTCCGAGGATTTAAATTAAAATCTATATTAGTTTCAAAGATATAGCTTTAATTGCAAATATGGCAAAAGTTGGTCTCTTGTTTTATCCACGCAAATTGCAGATGCAATGGATGAGAATCCATCGATGACGTCGATTTCCGACTTAAATCATATAATTAACAACAGAACAGAGTAAAATAATACACATTTTCATAATGGAAACAATGTTTGTTAAAGTAAATTTCTTAAACAGAATCTGCGAATGAAGTTGATTCGCAGCAACGTCATCATGATGAAATCACGTGGGTATCTTTATTTCCTATAATGTTGGAAATCATGGATGTATATAAATATTAAACTGCTTTCTTTTAATATTACTCTATTTCCTTTCTGAATTATTTCCACACATAAAGCAATAGCATGTTTACAGTGACGTTTAGATTATATTGCAAGCATAATTCCCAACTTTTGCGAGGTGCTAAAAAGTCAATAATTCATGTTATGAACCAGGTTTTTAAACAACACATTTAAGAATTAATTTAGCTTTAATTAAATTACAAATGGTCACATTTACGTTGCAATTATACAAACAAGCTGCATATTCTAATAGTTTAAGGGGCCGTTCAAAAAGGACGTCCTCAACAAAAATGTGGGAGGGGGGAGGCTGCTGGCATTTGGACGGAGGGGGAGGAAAGGGGGAAGGAGGGGATGGAGGGTGAGTAATCCATCATGAACTTCCTCTAAGAATGGACACTGTAAGAAATGTGTCCCCAGTCACAAATGTACTTGACTCTTGAAAATTTATCGAATGGGCCTTTATATGTTCCAACAAACTTTCTGGATACCACACTTAAAAAAAATAATGCATGTCCATGAGGAGGAGGGGGGAGGTTTGGGCTAAAGTGGACACCACGTGGACAAGGGGTATAGGTCGATTGTTGGAGAAATTTCGGGGACGTTTTTTTAATGGCAATTAAGGGCCCTGAACCCTCCATACAGGGTGGAGGAAAAACATTGTTTAAAATGAACCCTGCGAGCATTTCATGAATTTTACAACACGACAAGATTGTTTTATAACTGCACACTCCTCCCCCTCCTTTTCCCCGCAGCAAATGTCATTTTGTTCACTGCATACGAGACATAACTGCTATATAAAACGTATTATAAGGTCCTCGAATAGAAAAGTGTTAGAGCTTATAAAAACACGTGTTTGCGCTACAAAAACCAACACTGACCACATTCCGTGCACATCCTCCAGCACCCTCACATTTCGCCAAATGAAAAAACTCCACCTGGGCATTCCCCACAGGGGTTCCTACCCCCCTGAGATGCTTATCACGGCTCCCCGACAGCGGCCTTATAATTCCACAGCACATTTACAACTATAAATTTCAGTGCAAATCACTTTCCCACTATAACTCTTTATTGCATTGTCTTTTGTTCAGGTTGTTAGCATGCGAGGCAAATGCAAGCATGCGAAACAACAAATGTATTATTACAGAGCACGAGGCGTGCATGGGGGTGGGGTAATTGCTTACCACTGGTCAATACGTGTAAAAATGCCTTAAAATAATGCATCTGCCATTTGGTTCAACACTTGCTCAAAACCGCAGCAACGCCAATTTACAAATTCAAACTTAGAAATGTAGCGAAATGAACGTATTTTCAAACAAAAATGCCAAAAAAAAGTTTTTAAAAAAATTTTAAAAAAATTAAAAAAATTCCACCTGAACTTGTCTAGAGTTAATTCGATGGATGGTCATGCAAGAAAGTAACGTAAATCATTGGTCATGAATCTGTTTTCAGAAAAGTCTGTAAAATTCATGAAATGCTCGCAGGGATCATTTTAAATATTGTTTTTCTCCCACCCTGTACGGAGGGTTCAGGGCCCTTAAGGGCCATTCAAAAAAGACGTCCCCGAAATTCCACCAACAATCGACCAGGGTTCCCCCACAAATAAAATATTCAACTTCCCTGACTTTTCCAGGTTTTAAAATTTTTTTCCCTGACCAGCTCAAACTGCAGAAAACTTATATTTTTACTGGGGAAAAATTGCATTTTTTCTACCGAAAAGTAGATTTTTCAAGAAAAATAGAAAAATAATCTGATTTTTACTCCCGAAAAATGCAATTTTGCAGCAGAAAATTTGCATTTGTGCCACAGAAAAATCAGTTTTTTACTGTAGAAAAAACGGATTTTTACTCCCGAAAAATGCAATTTTCCTGGAGAAAATTTGTATTTTTACTGAAAAAAACTTGCATTTTTACCACAGGAAATCGGAATTTTATTTAATCCAATTGAAAAAGGGCCGAAATAGAACATCAAGATGCAAAAATTACCCTCACTAGTAGAAAACCTATTACGGCTAATTACTATTTTCCTCATTTTGTCTATATGGTGTCTAAAGTCCAGCAAATTAATTTAAGCTTTTAAAAGTTCAACAATTTTCATAGTAAATTTCCATGACTTCTTCTCAAATATTACATTTTCCCCTGACTTTTCCAGGTCTTTCCAACTTCCCTGACTATCCAGGTTTTCCAGGTCTGGGGGAACCCTGCATGACCATCAGATAAACCATTCATCAAATGTGTAATCTGCCCAATGTTGATACAAATAACTCTACAATCACACTAAACTGCTTCACAGTTCTCAATAAATGGCTAAAGAAAAAAGACTACTAAATTGATGAAAGTATCCCTCCTCGCATTGGTATTTTGTGTTTGTTGATCAAAAGCGCTAATTAGCATTAATTTCAACGTTATAACCGAGGCAGTTTCGTTTTCAAAATATGCTGAATGCGAGCGATCAACGTATAAAAAGCGTCTTAAATAGCGAAGGAAGAAAAAAATGCGAGTAATTTGCTGATTACATTTCGAAGTGGACAGCCATAGATATCCATCCACGTGATGAGAGAAAAGCAGCAAACAGCAACAACCCCAGTGCTCGTTTGGAAAAAATAAATACTAAAGCTCCCAACTAAATTCGCTGGTCCATTAATTAATTAGTCGTTGATTCCCCCCTTTTTCCCCTCCTGAAAACCGCGGTTCGATACAAAACTTCTCTACAAACACATCGAATGGCAGTGTTTGTCGAAGCCAATGTAGCATTCACGTTTTCTAAAGACTTTCTTAAGTAACTAATTAAATGTGTGTGCTTAAATAAAAACAAAAAAACACAAAATAAAAAAAATAATGACGGCAAAAGAAAAATAAGAGTTGGCATCATGCATGCGATCGAGTCGAAACCATGGTGAATCTCACTTTGTCTTAATACGTGCTTGGAGGAATTGGAGGGTGGATTGGGGGGTTTGGAAAACAAAGTCCCCTCAAATTCTATATATACACTTATTAGAAATTCAAAACACAAGACATCGTCAGTCTTAGAAATTTAGCACGATTTTATTTTTTATACGGAGCCCTAAATATCAATTTACTTCTTTATACGCCCGAAAAGCAACTAAGGCGCCCTCTCGCCAACATCCCTTCATAATATATAATCCCGTCCGGGTCACCAAAATGTTGAATGTGTAGGTGCCTAACCGGCAGATACTCCACTCATTGCTGTGAACATTGCTGTGAAGTCCATACTTATATTATAATTTTAAATGAAACCTTTAAACTTGCCGAAATCTTGATTAAACGTCCGTTTTTATTGACAGCCAGAACAGAACAAAAAAATGGAACGTTATTTCGAATTAAATTAAACAAATGCACGTGCACATGCATATGTGCACGTGTGAATATGCATGTGCGCCGCTGCTGTATATATATATATATATATATATATATATATACGTTGATAGAGATGTTGCCGGGGCACAGTGGGTACACTTTTTTAAATTCATTTTTTTGGGGAAAAATATTTAACTGGTATCATTTTAAAAGAATAATACAGTAATATACAAGCCTTTAGGATTTGTATACATTTTGCCATCGTTTTACAGCTACTAGTTTTTTTGTTATAAAAGATTAAAAGTTGGTTGGGCAGACTGTCCCACTGTTCCTCTATACCGGGGCACAGTGGGACATGGCATGGGGTACAGTGGTCCACGCGAAATTAAGACAAATTTTACGAGAAAAACAACACCATATTGGTTAATTGTGTTTAATTCAGCACGTCAATTTAAAATTCCAAGTATAATTTTACAAAAACGATAAAAATTAACCGTAATTACAGCAGCTTTTATATTTTCACTGCTTACTCGTCCAAATGTGTTTTTTTCTGTGATTGTGAACCATTTTTACTTTAAAACATAAATTTAAACATGGTTTTTATTTAAAGTTATTATTAATAAGAAAATTTACAAATATTTTCCAAAAACATTAATTGGGGTATGCTGTAACATGTTCCACTGTACCCCATTATGTAGTGGTCCACTGTACCCCGTATAACCAATTTGAGTCGAAACCATGGTGAATCTCACTTTGTCTTAATACGTGCTTGGAGGAATTGGAGGGTGGAATGGGGTTTGGAAAACAAAGTCCCCTCAAATCCTATATATATATATATACACTTATTAGAAATTCAAAACACAAGACATCGTCAGTCTTAGAAATTTAGCACGATTTTCTTTTTTATACGGAGCCCTAAATATCAATTTACTTCTTCATACGCCAGAAAAGCAACTAAGGCGCCCTCTCGCCAACATCCCCTCATATATGTATATATATATATATGACCCACCGAATTTTAATGCAGCACAATTAGCCTACATCAGAAACTAATTATCCTATGAGGAAGCTATTCTGACATACGATACTCGAAGGCCAATGTTGCATGCAGATCATCGCCACCCAATATTTACGAAGCGTGAACATTAAAAAATATGAGGACTAATTATGGCGTTGAAAACATGTCATAATAATCTTTATGTTCCTAATAAAATTTCAAATAAAGTAAAATAAAAAAAACTAAAACAGGCTGCTGCATCGTTAACATCTGTAGCTAAAACTTTATATTGTGATGGGGATGTCAATTTTTAAATATGCTATACAGTGGAACCTCGGTTTACGAACTTAATCCGTTCCTCGACCCTGTTCGTTAACCAAAAAGTTTGTAATCCGAATCAATTTTTCCTATTGTAATTAATGGAAATCTAAATAATGCGTTCTTTGACCTAGAAGTTTTTTAAAACATGTTATGGCTTTATGTGTGGAAATAATACAGAAAGGAAATAAATATAAGAGTAATATTAGAAGAAA
>JAQGBW010006315.1:0-10766 GCA_034698625.1 Julus scanicus
TTTTCTTTTTATTTCTAGGTAAGCAAAAATTCGTTTTATAAAGGCTGGTGAAAATTCGCAGTTCGGCAGATTGGTAAGTGGGCACCAAGTGCGTAATAATCACAGTTTGACTGCGCCTTGACTGAAGATAAGTTTTTTATTTGGGTTTCTTATCGAAAGTTGTCTTCCCATACGGGTTTTTAAAATGTTGAAAATCAATTCCTTCTACACTTTGGATGCCCATTGACAGCTTGCCAATGTTTATTAACGACGTTATCGCCTCAATTAGCCATTGCTTGACGGTGGAATCTGTCACTTGTACATCGGTTTAACTTAAGAACGGGTTCACAGAGCTGCTTTTTTTTTGCTTTTTTTTTGGTGGTGCTGGTCCTCGTCACTCTCATCACGTGGTTTACCATTGATGGAGTGGCCGAAGATTAGGCGAGGATCTGCTCAGTTTCAAAACTGGGAAAACGAGAATATGCAGAAGTAGGGTCTTGCTTTTTGTGCTGTGGGGATTCAACAGTTTTGATCAACCAATGGATGTGGGAGGAATGACCTCATATAAAAAATTAAGCTGTCACATCATTTTGACAACAAGTCACTTTGAATGGCTGTGGTGTTAATATCTGTATCTTCCAAATGAAATTATTTTAGCAAATTCCAACTTTTCCCCCCAAAAAACTTCACATTATGTGATTGAAAAACAACAGCTACCTAAATTTTTCCTGTTTAGTCTCTTATGGAAGTTTAGTTGATGTGCCAAAAAAAAAAAAAAATGTCTGTTTCACATGTTTGTGTTAGTGCTCATCAAATACACAATTCCAACAATGACACAGGACAGAATCATGTTTTCGATATGGGAGTTTCAGCATTCTTGTTTTTCTTGGCTGCCCCAAGAACAAGGATGAAGACAGTTATAAAAATAGAAGTAAGAAAATTCTGTAGGTTTTCTGTCACATCACTTTCTTATGTTTATAAAGTTGTTTTGAATGGCTATGGTACCACTCTTGCAAAGTTAAAATCTGTGTCTTCCAAATAAATATGTCAACAAATTCTAACTATTCCCAGACACTTGCCATTATTCCTGTCCCACTATTTGATATTGTATGTTTTAGCATTCTTTTTGTTCTTGGCTTGATTTTTGGATTTTAACAAATTCCAACTCTAAAAAAACTCACATTTTATGATTAAAAATAGAATAGCTGACTAAATGATCCAGTTAATTCTTTTATGGAAATTTAGCTGATGTGTGCCAAAAAATGTCTAATTCACATGTTAGTGCTCATCAAATAAAGAATTCCTAAAATGACAGTACAGAATCTTGTTTTCGATATGTAAGTTTCAGCATTCTTGTTGTCTTGGCTGTTCACAAGAGCACGGATTTAGCCAATCCCCCAGGTGGATACAAAAATGCTTTCTGTAGTTGCAAAATGCAAATCTACATAATTCTTTATAGAATCTATATAAAATCTATGTATTCCAAATGAAAATATTTTAACAAATTCCAACTTTTCTCAAAAAACTTCACATTTTATAATTAAATATGCTGCATAAATGATCTGGTTCATTCTCTTTTAGAAATTTAGCTGATGTGTGCCAAAAAACATCTATTTCACATGTTTGTGTTAGTGCTCATCAAATAAACAATTCCTATTATGACATAGGTCAGAATCATGTTTTCGATATGTAAGTTTCAGTATTCTTGTTGTCTTGGCTGTCCCAAGAACAAGGATTTAGCCAGCCACCAGGTGGCTGGATTTTTTTCACTCGAGATTTTGCCTCTCGAGATTATTTTTAAGTTATTTTATATTTCGAGATTATTTTTTCGAGATTTTCATCTAGCACGGCTTGCAACAATACCCTCCCTGGTGAAAAAAGAACAATAGAGATTTCTATTGTTTTCTATTGTTATGTATTTGGAACGTTGTTTTCTATTGGTATCAATAGAAAATTTCTATTGGTTTCATTGGTTTTAATTGTTTTCTATTGTTCAGTCAATACAGCTAAACCATAGAAGTCAATAGAAGCCAAAAGAAGTCAATACAGGAACCATAGAAAACAATTAAAATCAATAAAGTGTCCAGAAAACAATAGAAATCTCTATTGGTTTCTATTGTTTTTTCACCAGGGATAAGATATTATTTCAAACATTTATATACTATAGATATGAGAATTTTAAAAAATGTTTGTGAAGCTTGGGATTCCTAACTTGTATTCATGGTGTAAATGCATACCATGTTTTTGGTCTCAGACGTTTGTAAACTTGATTATTTCAGAACATGCCCTAAAAGTAAGTGTTACGTATTGTATGTAAAATGCAAAATCAACACTAACTGTATGCGTCCTAGAAATCTTTGTTTCATGTTAAAAAGCTGGACATTACTTTTCATGCTATGTATTGTAAATTTAACAGAAGCAATTCCCACATTGGACTTCTATGAAAGGAATTCGTCAATCTTGCTGAAAAATCTAGCTCAGCTTTGAAAACTCTGAAGCAAACTAGTATAATTGTGAGAGAAAAAAAACCTGGAAAACGAGAGGCTATTGAAATTAATTTCTAATATAAAATCCGTGCATTTAGTGAAAGCTATATGAACACGTTCTTCGGCGACATGCCAGATTTTCGTTTCAATCTCGATCATTTGGCTACAAGGTGAAAATGTGTCGGTCTCCAGAGAGGCTCTCTAGAATTACTCGTGATCAATCTTATGTGACATATTGGACTCGAAGATTTCGCTTTTTGTTGAAGAATGATATCTTATTACTCCATAGTTGGCCATCATGCATGTCATGTATTTCCGTCCAGTGAATTGCTTGGCAGCAATCACGAATGAGTGTCGTCTGTATCTCCGAATGAAAGAGCAATAGCACGTGCACGCACCAATCGACCGGCTTCGGCTTCAATGCTACACTAGATTTTCCAAGATTGAAAAAGATTTCCTCATTTTTTCTGTAATGGAAACAGTTGAGCTCTTGCTAGCCCTGGCCAAGAAGTCTATGCGCTTAGAAGGTATAGAGAGAGAAGTCGTCTGTAGCAATGTATTTCGTAGAATCTTTTTCAATTATGTCTTACGGTTGAACAGCCGTAAGCCGACGTGGGGGAGTTATAGGATGGGATTGAAATATTTCTTGCAGTGATTTCTCAGGTGGAAGTCATGAAATGAAAATGTTATATCCATGTACGAGAGCCGACTAATGTGCAGCTACACGTATGCCATAAAGATCAACTTTTTTAAAGGTTTCGATGTTTTGGCTTTTAAATAAACCTTTATTTGGGATTTTGATATGGAAAATTGGCGAAATGTTATCCCTGCTCGATTACCACTCTCATATGTTTACTGGATGTTGATAAACATAAATGTGCATCCATTTCGTAGATGTCACTACAATTGAAGCTGTCTGTGGTTTACTTAGTTTGTTGTAGAGATCATTAGTAACTTTACACTTCCAGAAAATAAACAAGTGGTGTATTTCGAAATTTACACTATATAGTTGTTATATTGTTTACACAAGTTAGTAGCTAGTTCCAAATTAGTCTTATAAAATGAAGCATGTCACATCCAAAATTATATAGTGTATGAACGTTTCCTTTAGTTTTAATCGATATAAAGTTAAAACTTTGTTTCTGAAATGTGAACCGAACAAACTATTGATAGTTTCTGTGCACCTGTTGATTTTTTAAACATTCGAGTTTGCTTTTAATAGTAGATGCATGAATAATTTCCAATACAACTAGTAAGGTATTTGCCTTAAATTCTTTATTGGATCGCGGTTCAATTGAGGGTGTATTTCTGTTGATAATCCGAGCACCATCCTCTTCTGCATAAACTTTGAACGCGATTTTCTGCCGCATAGTCAGCAGTACTTCAGTGATAATTTAGACTTAGTGTGCAGTAACAGAATTTTCGTTTCCTAATACATTCACGGATTCACCTGATAAGACTGTTCTTGAATTCCTCATTTTGAAGAGGTTCAAACACAGCCTGTTTTGCATGTTGAACTATGTCTTTAAGCAGCATCCAAAGGGGGTTCTTATAATTGAATCTTGCGGGAGTGATCCAGTTTTGATGAGTAATTTTAAGTTTACCCCATGCCGCTTCTTTCGGATCGATAGTTTGTTAAAGTGAATTAAGAATTCAATCCATCAACTTCTTGATTATCACTCTTTGCTGGCTATAGGGGGGGGGGGAAACCGACAAACTTGCCATGGATTTGCTTGACTGGGTCAATTCATTTTACCCTTCTTTTCTATCTTGTGAGTTCGGATTTCTGAGATTTGGCCAAAGAAAATAATTCAACTTGTGAAAAAAAAAATGATATAAAAGATTTTTTTTACTCCACTTCACGAATTTATTTCGCTATTGTTATACTGTGGCACTCCTGGTACAAAAAATCCCAAGAAGTTGTAATTTTTATGAGCCGCATGATTGTTATGCTATGACACGACTTGCTCACGATGTACTTTTTATATCTTGTTTTCTTTTTTCCTATACACTTAAGGTTGGTCTTAGATTGATTTTATCTTATAAGTAATCGCAGCATGAAGCATAGGTGTATAAGGTCTGGTCAGTTGGCCATTCAAGTCGGAATGCAATAACTTTTTCGCTAGTTTGGAAAGTTGTCTCAGGGTAGTCGTTGAGGTGATTATAGAGCAGAAACTTATGATGGCCATTTAGACGTATCGCATGAATAATTAATGAGAGTGCAAACCATGCACTGCAGCATATGTTCCCATTGTTAAGAGTCTCTGATTTCGATGCTGCTTTAAGTAACATCCTAGTCGATTTCTATATTGTTGAAATAACCCTTTCATTAGACGGGGTATAAATTTGGGTCTCTTGCACTTATAGCTTGCTGCGATGGACGTGACATTCCCAAGGTTTTCAAACTGCTTACAATGGTCGTGTGGTGCTTGCCTTCAAAATGCTTTAGATATATGGAAGCTCCCATGCTGAGAAGTTTGTATTTTCATGACCATTGGATGTAGGCTAATGTTTATTTCGTTCTCGTTTAACTTTTTTCAAATATGCTCGCTGCTGCATTTATGCAGTTTGTTTCGTAATTAAAATGTCACGATTTTTAGCAGCTGCATGTGAATTAAGTGGTGTATTTTCTGGCCTGATGCAGAAGTCCAAATATTTTCACTGTTCAACCCTTGTAAGCACTTAACGGTTATGGAAACACAATGCTCTTGTAAACTATTCACTTATTATCATGCAGACTAAATTATAACTTATTTTGACTAGCCCAAGTGAAAAGTTTAATGTTTCTTTCTTAAAGAGGTTGTGGAACATGTTCGTATTATTAAGGAACTCGTCTTATTGAGTTCCATAGAATAAAATTCCAATGAGCACCCACATAGATTAAGACACCGAAAATGCATTTCTAAAAATGTATTTAAAAATGCGTTTGGAAATACATTTTGAAATGCATTTCAGTGTCTAAATCTAGTATATGCATTTTTTAAATGCATTTCTTTTCCATGTGGGCAGATGTAATACCTATATTCATAACAGATCTCATTATTTGTTATAATAATCTGATTAGTCTCGTTGATTTTTTCTATGAGACCTGATTCTTAGAATCTTAAAATTCTTACATGCAAATTTGGTATTTAAACCAGTAGTTTATTGTTCCTTATTGGAATAAATTTTCCAATTTATCTTTCATTGATAAATTTATTATTTAGTAACTCCTCTGTGTATGTGAACATTTACCAAAAATCAGTAATGGGCTTTACCTGTTTTACCAAGATCGTGTTGGCATTTTGTATTTATATTAGATTTTTCCAAATGAATCCTTACGTGTGAGACACCCTGAATGTACACGTACCATCAACAACAGAACACCACATATGCATATATTCGGATTTTAGTTTCAAACAAAAGCTTTTAAGATGCCCAAAACAGATTTGACAGCTTTTGAAATGTTTGCAATATTTGGATGGGCATACTCAGCGAAAATATATTTAAATTTCAAGCATGCATATACGTATATAAGAATCCATAACTAGATTGTCTTCAATGTGAATACTTATAGCGGCTAGTCGTTTACTTTAATTTTAGCGTCGACATAAAAGGATAAGGCAATTGAAAGTATAACACACGTATGCTTATATATATAAGAATGCTGCAAATCTTGAAACTGATTTGCTTTCATTGCATAAAATAAATGCATGCTTAATCTACATTTGATAAAGCTCTCAGAATCGTGATGAAAATGTATAGATGTAAGTTTCATAGCACGTTTGTTTTGTATTATTTAAGATAAATGAGCATATGGCATAGTATCAGACATTTCTACACATTCTTCTTAAGTTTAATTCGTACATAATAGAAAGGCACAAACATGGCGTTTAGTGCTAAGCCCTTCATAGTTAGTTAGGAGATTTGTGCATGGGAAAACTGAGTTTTAATATGCACTAAGGATTTACATTCTTGACACGCTTTCGAGCTTTGATACCACGTCTCAACTGCAAAGGAATATGTTATGTTGTGTACCAATTTAACGACGTTTATGCTATTGGCATGCAGTACATGTCGTTGTATTTTACTTTTATAATACACGTACTTTTCCCTAATATTTTCAAGAATAACCATTTAAAATGTCCATTCTAGAGCGAGGGAAACAACGGAGAATGCAGTCTTTGTTTTTGTTGCATGGTTCTATACATGCCAAGACTGAAATTTAAAAAAAGATGCATGTAGAATATATGCATGCCATGATTATGTAGCTAACATTCGTATTTGCAAGCTAGAATGCTGCGATTATTTTTCAATTTCAACATGTTTGGTTTAGGAAAATTGCACAAAGGATAACAAATTAAAAGATCCAGAAAGTTGCTCTTTAACCCTATAGGCATGCATGGAAGCGTACATTATCACGCAGTCTGGACTGCGTGTGTACTTTGTTTCATTAAGGTTTGTTTGCCGTGTAATATATTAAAGTCAGAAGAGAATGTTTCGGCACAATTTTCCATTTGGATAATTATAAATGTTTGCACATTTGCATACTGCACTGCGTTTTCACCAGAAATTGTCTTCTGTGCACTTAATCAGCAGCTTGCATTTTGCTTTCAACAACGTTTTAATTTTACGAAAAAACTTAAAAAATCTGAGTTGTATTGAACTGGAAGTAATCAAACGAAATTAACAATGGCTTTTACTTCTTTTTTTTTTTATAAAAAAAGTCGTTGTACATGGAAATACAATGTGTTCCTTGTTTGTCTGAATCACATGCGAACAAATATGGGTACTTAGTCCAATTTCTGATAGGGGGTTAATCAAAAAGGAAATCCTCAAGAAGGATTGGGGGGAAGCCATTATGTACGTCCACTAAGGATGGTATTTTTCAGTTTTAAATTTTCTTTTTAATAGAGTTTTAAAGGTAGGTGAAAGGGGAGATGGACACCAGAAGAATTGACCTCATCCCCAAATGTATTTGAATTTTTAAAACCTCTGGAAAATCCGGAATTATGTTTAACTTTGTGTTTTAAATCTAATTTTATCCTGGTTTTTATGTATTCAGATTTATGTATTCAGATAAAATCTGGAAAAAATGTCGTGGAATTGGAAGCGAGGCGGGTGCTTAGAAATGTATACTAACAGTATGGGCCTTTGTATGTTCCAACACATTTTCTAAACACCCTACTTTTCAAAAAATAAATTAAGCACGTCTATGAGACGGTGGGGAGGACTATGTGCTAAAATGGACACTGTGGACAGGAAATAGTATATGTTACATATGGCATATCCCAAAAATGTAAAATGTTATACGTATAATTTTTGTACTCGGGGTCGTTGATATATCCTTTAAATCCATTTTTTCCCATGCTGTGCTTGGTACATTTTTAAAAATATAAATTATGATGTTTCCTTAACGTTCCAAGATGGACTTTTGTTTGCTGTGTGAAGGAGCCACCTCTGAATTTTGGCAAGCTTCAACCTTTTTTCCCTTCACAAATATACACAGCTTAATTGCATAATTGTGGTATACATACTGTCATTTCCTTTTGCAATCTCCGTTGAGGTTTCAACCTTGTGGGATGGTTGAGTTCCCCATAAAAAATACAGGTATTTTGTTTATGGATTTATGCTGAAAAATTGCTATCCAAATTATAGACTATAAACTCGCGTTGTTGCTCTAAAACTGACCGCGAAATTACTGTTTTAGCTTTCTCACTTACTAATTTTGTACCAAACTGATAGCCATTCATTAATTTCAACTCGCCTTTCATGGACAAGCTTAGTTGGAGTTCTATAGCGTGATTGAAGACCATTTGTTCGTATATGGAGGTGCGCATTACCCCTTTTTTTCCCTTTAGTATTTCTATTATTATTTCATATACTCACCAAACCCATAATCGGTGATATACGATATAAATCATGCAGGTTAATCATCCAAAAGATGATTTTTATCCTGGAGTTTTTCTGTTGGTTTGGATTATCAGTGAATATTTTCAACTCTGAACCTTCTGAAGATTATAATTAAAGACTTTTGTGTATCTAATGCTGAATAACAATAGACATATTAAGGATACATGAAATATTAATAATAAAAAATATACCACATTGTTGAATTGTATTTAACAATATGTTAAGGGCATTCTAATAGGTATGTAGCTTTAAGCCTTAGCGTCTATCAGGGTGTCCAGAAGCCTTGAAAATCGGAATTCGGGGATTATGCTTGAAATTCGTATTATGCTTGATTTTCCAGCCTATGTTTGGAAAGTTTCATTAATTCTTATTTTTTAATTTCTCTAGAAAACTGTCCGGCTATTTAGAAAAATATTGTGCTAATTGGTCCTTGAAATTTTAATCCTTGGATTTTTCCATCAAATTTCCCGGATACGACATTCCTGTTTCCTAAAGCCCCAAACATACTAGACTTACTTCCCGAACTCACTTTTGTCCGCTCCGATGTGCGCTGTATGTTTGGCATTCCAAACAAAATTAGCAGACGTCAGCGCACAACTAGTGCGCATGCGCGAATCCAAAAATCGTGCGTTAGCAGCCGACTTTACATATTCTAGTGTGTTTGGGGCTTAAAGCTGATCAGCTACTACAAACGTAGAATTACCTAATGACTAATTGCCATAAAAAGTTAATTTCAAACTGTGAGTTTAATGAAAAACTTGCTCCAAATTGCTTGTAAATGGATAGGTCGTGATAACGACATAATGCTTGTTTGTTTGGTATAATCGGGTTGAAATATTTTTTTTTAAATAACTCGTGGTTTTTTTGCCCAGAGGCTGATGTTAACAACAACTTCTGTCTTATTCTAGTAGTTCTCCATGCATAATGCAGATCTTGTTGTATAGGTTTCTAAGATTACGCTAATATATGGCGTGACGTTTAAAAAAAGCTTTTTCCGTGAATTTTGACGGCAGTCTCGGCGAATAATATTTAAAGACACAGGTGTGCATAATCCAGCTTCTAAGTTATGCATTTGTTTACTCCTTCGTGATGTCGTTTTCGTGGAATTCTGTCTTGTGGCCCCTGCCTCTTTAAACCTTCCCTACACAATTCATGTTTATAGTTGTTAAGATAAGCAGTGCACATCTGCACACGTATACTTTGCAGTCAATTTCAATCCCAATCAAAACACGCCTATTTATGATACTTTATTTTTTATTTTTTTCCTGGTAAATTATCTTATAAACTAAGCCATAATTAAGTTAGGCGTTTGTAGAAATTGATTAACTTTTAATGCTGGTTTGTCACTTTGGGGGAGGGTGGAGGAAAAAGCATCCACTTTTCAAAGAATGAATCATGTTAGCAAAATTATGTGGATGATTTCTATAGCATAAATCATGGTATCTTCATATTTTGAAGTTGATAATTTCAAAGTGTAGCCATGCAAGTACTCGTACTTTTGGCTGTATGTGTTGTTTAAAGCTAACATGACATTATACGTATACAATAAGGTAAGTAACTTCAGATGGATGACCAAGTGTGCTATTGGAATGTTAATTAAATTCATGGAATGTCTCATTCAGTCAAATGAAGATACACGCAGAGTGGCACATGTTGTTTACAAGCTCATAGTGACTTCCGGTTGCTAGTTGCACACAGGGTGAATCTCATGCCGTCTACGCATATTTTTAACTGCATAAACTTATATCTGTTCGTACACGTGTTGGTTTATTTGTTATCGAAATGAGGCATTATGTCCATGGTGATCGATCTCTCATGCCTGACCTGTTTGGGTCCTTTTATTATAAACATCTGAATTTGGCTCGCACACAAGACCCCTACAATGGAGATAAATTAAACACTCGTATTCTTGATTTCACGCACCGTATGTTTTCTTCGCAAAAGCATTTTTTTTTTTTGTAAAGTCCACGACGTGGACAATGGCAGGTTTGAACGTTGCCTGCTCACGTCGTTAATACGTATTTAGAAGAGGACAAGTAAATATTCGCAGCTAATTTATTCTCAAAAAAAGGTTCGTTATGTTGTTTTGATGGCGTCTAACTGATGCGACACATTTTTCAGTGCAACTCATTTTGTATCCTTGGTGCTTTCACAATGGCGATTTGCATGCACGTGTGGTGAAGAAGAGGTTTTGGTAATTGCCATATCTGGCGTGTAATTGTGCATATTTTGTAGCTTTTCACGGTCAAATATGCTATTTGGTTACAATTAAAAACGTATTGGCTACTGGGACAAAATTTATCTTTATTAAGCTATACTTCTCCTGTTGTTCACTTAAGGGGGATCACAACCCTATCACTTTCAATGGGTGAAATTTTGAAACACAATTTCAGATAAACAAAAAGAGAT
>JAQGBW010006316.1:0-10764 GCA_034698625.1 Julus scanicus
CCGTAAAAATTCCCACCGACCTCGACCTGGGAGCGAACCCAGCATGTTAGGATCGAGAGGCAAGCACGTAACCCACTTGACCATCGGCGTGGCCCTTCTGTACAGCATACATATGGAGTAAAAAAATATGTATCCAGCGGCAGTGGCGACTCGTGCATAGAAAATGTGAAACTGCAGCACCCCAATCACTGCATGGATCATCGATAACAATTAATATAATGTCTTTTTTTCTTTAATTATTTTTTATTTTATATTCTTAATCTATTTTTTAGTTTATTTAATTAACTCTTTAGCCATCCCAGTTATTGAAAAAAGATTTTAAAAAAGTTGTAATGCAACTGTGCGTTTCACAGCTCCAGCGAGGCCGCGTTTGACTGTTGTGCGCATGCGCATAGAGAGAGTGGACTGTCGCTCCCGCAGT
Organism: Julus scanicus; assembly: GCA_034698625.1. NCBI lineage: Eukaryota > Metazoa > Arthropoda > Diplopoda > Julida > Julidae > Julus > Julus scanicus. Next base: position 422 of record JAQGBW010006316.1, read on the forward strand.
GACGACTGGCGTTCTTTACAGCATTACTACTCAGCTCCCTCCCCAGTTATTTTTTTCTAAAAGTCGCCACTGCCAATGGCCTACGAAACAAAATAAAAAAAGTTCGATACCTAAAACTAAATCTCATATGAGTGTTGGAATGGGACGATATTCACACAAATTCCTTAATTATCGTGTGAGTTTGAACAACTTCTGTCAAGGTTTCACCGTTATTATAATAGGGCGTATATATATATACATAAACAATCCTCCAAATATGGGGTAACGAATTGCTGGAAGATGACGAGGGATACAATTAATGCTTACCTAGTTTTAATTCCGAAGAATCGACGGCATTCGGTTGAACACCAGTAGTCATAGGCTGAAGTTCATACTGAGGTACGTAAGCTTCTGCCATGGAACGGTTTCCCTGCATTTCGTACTCTTTTTGGGAACTGTATAGGTTTGCAAATGATTTGGCAGTGTCTGATTACATCGACAAGGTTAAGTTAGAACGTTTTTTATGCTAAGGAAGAAACCCCGATTCAGAGTTTAAATTTTAACGTAAATCGAACTAGAGTTTTTAAGAATGTTAGAAAACGTCAGAATTAAAATGACACGTGCAAAAATGTCATCTCGCGTGGCGTCTTGCATATAAAGTGCATGTGTTCAATCTAAACTCCAAACCTTCAAAATAAAAAAAATTCCATTAAATATCAACCCAAGTAGCAACGGGGAAATAAAATGACGTCAAATTAACATTTTTTGGTCATTTTTCGAAAAACACGTCTCACGTCGAAAATGACAAACTCGAAAAATGACCAAACAATGACAAACTAAAAATGATAAAAAAATGACATCATTTTACTGATCAAATAATGACATCATTTTACTGATCAAATAATGACGTCATTTTACTGATTAAATAATGCCAAACTAAATTGACCAAATAAAGACCAATAAATACGTCATTTTGCTGATTAAAAACTGACCAACTAAATGATCAAAAAATGACGAATAAAACTGTACTTTTTATTAGAAGATATTATGGTGGAGGGAATGATCAAGGCCCTATAGCTTTGGCAAATGCCTAGGGCCAGTCATAAAGAGGCGCTAGCTTAAATTTAAGCTATTTAAGCTTATTGATCAGGGCCTTAGAGCTTTAGAAAATGCCTAGGGCCCGCCATAAATGGCATGCTAGCTTGAATTTAAGCCTAATTGATTATGCCTAGGGCCTGCCATAAAGAGGCGCCCTGATCAATTAAGCTAAATTAACTATTTAACTTTAATTAGCTTATAGAATTAAGCGTGTGCCCCTTTACAGACTGCTCTAAAGTTTTTTCCAAAGTTAATGCCCTGATCATTCCCTAAACCCAAATCAGCTATTTAAATTATGGCCTAATTTAGATCAACGGTATTTATTGCCATTAAATCACGGAAAATGGCAGAAATCTATGTCTTTTTAAGTTATTGGGGGCCTAACCGAAAATTTAGGTCACTTTATTTTTAGCTGTAAATCTGCTGAAAGTGTCCATATTATATACGGTTTACGAGAATTAATGTTCAGGTAACTCTATATTCACACCGACCAAATCAAGTGCACTGATCCACATCAAGTCTTGATCGAGTTTGCGCGAGTCTGCACTTCGTTTCAAATTGGCTTTCCTTTTCGGTTATAATTCGTTTTAGGTGAATTTGTCAAATATTCTTAAAACGCCGATTTTAGGGTTTTAGACGTTGGAAAATATCATGAGAAAGTCGAAAATTAGCGCGGAGACTTGCGGAAAAAACACAAAATAAAACAGCGACTATTTTAAGGAAGAAAAAATGCATATATTAACCTAGCGCAATATCGAATGCGACCTCCCAACATGGCGGCGATCGTCGATGTTAAGCCCAGTTTACACGATGCCACTAATGTCAAGACACTGGCGTCGTGAAATGTCAGGACATTTGCTACCCCGGCATTTACCCGTTCCCACGATGCCACTTGAATGTCGCGTTTCATGACACATTAAAAGCAACATGGCGTACCTTTTCGTCTGCTCCTGAACCGTTTTTCGTTGATTTTTATTTTTTCAAAATATTTCGATGTACTTACGGATTGCCATGTTGACCTATTCGAAATCCCTTCCTTTCGTTATAGGGACCTCGGCTCCGTCGGCGAGAAAGAAGAACATCCGAGGCAGGATTTTAATTTGGAGGTAAGTTGTTTTAATCATTGCTTCATTAACAACACTTACATTACTTCATAATTGTTAAACTCAAGTGCACAAAGGTTAATTCGTTTTCTCTGCAGATGAAGGGCCATCGACCCGCTTGGGTCAGTGGCCGGAGAGAGAGTGTCGGCCGTAACCTGACCCCCAAGATGGCCGACCACACAAGTGTGACCAGCCAGCCAATCCGGAACTTCCCCATCACATGAGGTAAGTCCCTGTTTCTAATTAATATTCTTGTTTAATTATAAGTCCCCTTTATTAATTTTAGATATAATCCTTTTTCTTTCTTTTCCAGGAATCTTCGGGTGACTAAGCGGGATGGACCTTCATCAAGCCTCATTTAGTAAGTACACTTGTTATGTTCTTCAGTTAAAAGGTTAAAAAGAATACAGTCGCGAAAATAGCACAACATGCCAGAATTTCCTGTCGCAAAAATTTAATATTGTATAATCTACAGACGAGCAAAAATGTAGCTTCGGCAATTTCCCATTTTTTTCCGTTTTTGTAATCCGCTCGATGTTTATCCCACAAACATTTGATATCAATAATATTGTTCCCGGAACTTAAAAATATAAAACGCGAGTTGAACACAATTCCAAAATAAATTAAAAATTGATTTCGATCAACAAATAACACATTTTAAAACGACGCGCGTGTATCGACTGCTCTTCGGCGACTAAATCCCGCGTCGATTCCGCAAAAAAGGCCGTTCACACGTTGATAATCGCCGCTAGTGCCGTGCCGTCTGCTTCAAATATCTAAAAATTTTGATACGCGACATCGCTGAATCGATGCCGCAACATCTGTGTCCTCAGCCGTTCACACGATAGCACTGACGCGACATTCGACTTTCTGACGTCACTTCCGCGACATTAGTGGCATCGTGTAAACCGGGCTTTAGTTAGGATAGGCTAGGTTAGGTTTGGTCGCCGCCATGTTGGGAGGTCGCATTCGATATTGCGCTACGTTATAATATATGCATTTTTTCTACCTTAAAATATTCGCTATTTTATTTCGTGTTTTTTTCCGCAAGTCTCTGCGCATATTTTCGACTTTCTCAGGATATTTCCCATGTTTAAAACCCTAAAATCGGCGTTTTAAGAATATTTGACAAATTTACCTAAAACGAATTTATTCCCACTTTTCTATTTCCTGTGTGCTTGAAGTCATTCTGTCGTCTGCAAATTATTCAAATATATGGGGTTTATTCAATCACTACCTCCTCTCACTCCCTGCACAATGAATCAAAATTGCATTGTGAAAAATGAAATCAAAATTCATAATGATACTCTTAACTATAGTTAACAATTTCTTCTTGATTTATGGTGATTAAAACTTAGATTCTGAAAGACTTTTATTCACCATTTCGGATCACGCCGATGGTCGAGTGGGTTACGTGCTTGCCTCTCGATCCTAAGATGCTGGGTTCGCTTCCAGGTCGAGGTCGGTGGGAATTTTTACGGATGGGAGAAATTCCCAAAGTGGCGGCTCTTTCGGATGAGAGTTTAAACCGAGGTCCCGTGTTGATTGTTGCACGTTAAAGACTTCTCGAGTGGGGGTGGAAGTCCCCCCTTGTAGGCTAAATTCCCAGGTATAGGTGTTAAAGGCTCATCCCCTGGCGTTGGCGTAGTTTTAATCAGCCCTCGTGTTGCAGAAATAGGCCAACGTTAAAAATTAACAAACAAACAAACAACAATTTCTTCTTTACCAAATGAAGTGCACTGATCTAGATTATGTCTTGATCGAGTTCGTTCGAATTTAATCAAGACTTGATGTGGTTCATGTCATTCTGTTGTTCAAATTCAGATGTTATATTAAAAAGAGCTCAATTCCAACAATAGATGTAGTCATGAAATGTATTTCATACTGGCCAAAAATGATTTGAATAGATATACCTAGATTTACATAAATTTTATCCAAATCGATTTTCATATAACACTTAAGCACGGGGAAATCGACTCACCTGCGTGAATCAAGTGGGGCTGGTAGCCACCCGTACCAAAATAAATTTTAAAGATGCTTTAAACTTGCAGAAATACTCTATACTAATAAATCCCTCTAAACTTATAACCCCTCCAAACTTATAACCCCTCCAAACTAATGACCCCTCTAAACTTATAACCCCTCCAAACTTATAACCCCTCCAAACTTATAACCCCTTTAAACTAATAACTCCTTCAAACTTATAACCCCTCTAAACTTATAACCCTTCCAAACTTATAACCCCTTCAAACTATTAACCCTTCCAAACTTATAACCCCTTTAAACTAATAACCCCTCCAAACTAATAACTCCTCTAAACTTATAACCTCTCCAAACTTATAACCCCTCCAAACTTATAACCTCTTCAAACTAATAACCCCTCCAAAACTTATATCCCCTCAAAACTTATAACCCCTCCAAAGTAATAACCCTTCTAAACTTATAACCCCTGTAAACTTATTACCCCTCCAAACTTTTAACCCCTCTAAACTAATAACCCCTTTAAACTTATAATCTTACCAAACTTTTAACCCCTCAAAACTTATAACCCCTCTAAACTATTAACTCCTCCAAACTTATAACCCCTACAAATGTATAACCCCTCCAAACTTATACCTTCTCCAAACTTAAAAACCCTTCCAAACTATTAACTTCTCCAAACTTATAACCCTTTCAAACTATTAACCCCTTAAACGTATAACCCCCTCCAAACTTATACCTCCTCCAAACTTATAACCCCTTCAAACTTACAACCCCTCCAAACTAATATCCCTCTAAAGTTATAACCCCTCCAAAGTTATAACCCCTCGTCCCCTCCAAACTAATAACCCCTCAAAACTTATAACCCCTCCAAACTTAAAACCCTTCCAATCTAATAACCTTTATAAACTTATAACAATCTTTTATTTCAATTTAATTTTGGTGTGTTTGGGGCATAAAACACTTCGTTGTCCTCCATCTTGAAATCTAAACTCAAATTATGTTGCGACTATTAGGTCGCCTTGTATACTAGGTCAACAATTCATTGTCCTCCATCTAAAAATGTAAACCGAAATAGTGTTACAACTTTTAGGGCGCCCTGTATACTAGCACCAGGTCAACAATATGAATGTGAACTGAAATGTTGTTATTGTAAAAGTGTGCATGCAAGTTTATTTTATGAAAACATAAAAAGGGTTATTATTAATAATTATGTTGAATTATTGTTTTGATTGAATTATTTTTTGAATATTGTTGAATTATAAAGTATAATTTATGTAATTTGTAACCCAACCATATAGGGCATTTTTAAACTTAGAAAAAACGGGGATAAAAACTATAATAAGCAAACACGTAGGTTTGTTATATTTAGTTAACCTGAATCATCTCCAGGGTAATATGTATACTAATTTAACCTTAAAAAACACAGCTTATGAAACTATTCTTGGGAGGGAAATAATGAGTGGTGAAATGAAACCATTGCATTGGTTAATATCCAGGAATTAGTAGCTTAAGGGTTAACTTTAGGATAGATAAAAACCAAGGCTTTTCAACAGGAAAAGAGAGTAGGGAGAGATTCAGTCCAGAGAGACAATAGCTATACACATCCTGCACTTCCCAATCAGAATACTCTAAAGGCGACAAATTGCTGTCTTTTGAGGAACTCTGAAAAGGAGTTAGGATGCTACTCTTATAGAAAGGAGAAGGGAAATTTTGGATATAGCGACTATACAAAATAAGTTGAGTTCAAGAAGCTTTCAGACTACTCAAAAGGTGGCAAACTGCTGTTTTTTGGGGAACTTTAAAACATAGTTAGAGGTCCGAGCTAATCAGTAGACAACCCTTCATCAAGAGTGAGGCATAGGGGTTAGTTATCAGTATAATGGATAAAGATAAACTTGTTCATGTTTTCACTCTAATTTTATCATGAAATAAAGTTGATGTAATGAATTTGATTTGATTGAATAAATGTATGTGTGTTTTTATAAATACAGACTGGTTTGTACAGGTCTTAACTGACCTAGACAGGGAATCTGTAAAAGGGGCAAAAGTTATGTAGGGCTTTTATTTCATCATCAGGCCTAAGAAATAACAAGTGGTGCAGTCGACAGGATTTTTTGTCAAATGCATGCTTAAGAAGAAAGAAAATTTTAAATTTTAATTGAAAGCAACCAGTCGGATAACAAAGCCCTGGCATGTTATCCTAATACAAACAGTTTATGCCCATACAACCCTTAATGTGACATGATTAGGGGTACCAAATTAATTACATTATCTACGTGTTCATAAGTTGCAAGGTATTTGCCCAATTAACAAAAGTTCTTAAAGTAAAACGGAAAATATGCTTGCCCAAGCTGAAGATTGAGATGCACAGATTAATGCTAAGTTGACACGTCTTGCCAAAAAAGCATCAAAAATTAAAAATTAAGAACAAACTGGACAAATTAGATTTGTTAATCCCAGCAAATTATCTTGCCTAAACAAATCACAGAAAAAGGCCTGTATTCCAAAATTTCTCAAAAATAGAAAACTGAATCTTCTTTGATCAGGGAAATACCTAACGTGGCCAAAGTGTCAATTAACATAGATGGCCGTAAAGCAGAAGCTGTTAAAATACCTAAGATTGGGTTATTGCCTCTGTTACCACTATTTACTGGTGAAGAAAAGGGACCTTTGGACAAGAAATTTTTTTAACAATTAAATGAAACTGTTGAGTTAGCCAAACAATATGATAAATTCTCATAAGTAACATGTAGATCAAAATCTAAGCACAAGAATTTGTAAAAGATCATCTAGAGGTCCGGGAAGAAAAGTCTTTTTTAAATTTAATGAAATTATCATACAACGGGTCCAGCCTGAGGAACTGAATTATTTAAGGTTCAAAAGTTCTTTGAAGCCAAACAATTAGCCAAAGAAAGTGCTATAGAGTTTATTTCTAGAGTTAAAACCCTAGGCCAAGTCATTGGGAAAGAAAAGCCATCTAAGGATCAAATTGCAACACGAATAGTTTGATACAGGCCCAAATAGTCAAGGGAATTGCTCCAAAGATTAAAAGATTTGTTTTGTTACGCAACTTCACCAACTTAAAGGAAACAATCAAAATTGTTCTTTTAGAAGAAGAAAATGAAAAACTTTTGGCCGATAAAGGTGTGATTAACATTTTAAATGATGATTGTGGAAATAAAGAAAAAATAAAATTGGAATATAGTAAAATGATTGAGGAAAGAATAAAAAATTTAGAAAGAACTACCAAAGAAAAAAATCAACAAATAAGAGCAATAAACTCTATGCCTAGTACCTCAAACACCTGTTCGTTTTTCAAAAAGGCAGGACATACAGAAAATGTTTGTTACACTAAGAAAAAGGTACAACAGACAGTAAATACCTAAAGGAGGCCTAATATATGTTACAAATGTTACAGACGTCAAAGGTCAAAAGTCAAATCTTTACTTAAAGAATGAACAAACGCCAGCCAGAAGTAATAGCTGCCAATGGCGAACCTTTCGGATTATTGGGAGTAATTGAAATTCTTAGCAGACTAAACAAAAGAAGCATTAAAATGCGGCTCTTTGTCAGTGCTGATAAAATGTCAAGCCAATATCAAATGATATTTGGAATAGACAACATAAATAAACTAAATTTGAAATATCATCCTGATACAAATTCAATTTAAATTTCAAGAATGAGGTAATTATCATTTGTCAAATAGTTAAGAAATCCCAAAACTTTAAAAAGATCACTAAAGTTATCACAAATTGGATTGATTATTGTATTAAGGAGGTGGAAGAGGATCATAAAGAAAAAGTAAAGAGTTTATTGGTAAAAAATGCAGACAAATTTGCAACTAAACTAAGTGACTTAAAGTCAACAAACTACATCACTTATAAAGTAGAATTGCTTGACAAGGTTCCAGCATACATACGGCCATATAAAATTCTACAAAAACAAGACGAAATTATGGCAGACAAGATTAATGAGCTATTAGAAGCTAATATAATTCGTAAATCAGTAAGATTTTACTCAGCACCTTGTATGTTGGTTAATAAACCAGATGGAAGCTATAGATTAGTAGTTGATTTAGAAGGTTAAATGACAAAGTGGCTGGAGATCAATATCCCTTGCCAGAATTAATGAGTGTTATTAATCAATTGGAAAAAGCTATATACTTTCACATTAGATTTATGTAGTGGATTTTTAAAATTCCAGTACAGGAAAAGGATAGGCACAAACTGGCATTTAGTACTACCTTCGGACATTATGAATTCAACAGAGCTCCAATGGGATTAAAAACATCGCCTAGCGTCTATCAGAGATTAATGGACAATTTGTTAAATGATGTGAAAGGAAAAATTTGTTTTGTCTACATGGATGATATCATAATTTTTAGTGAAACCCCTGAACAACATTTTGAAAGATTACAAATTATTTTGGACTTGCTTAGAAAAGAAAATTTAATGGCAAAACCTTCCAAGTGCCAATTTATGCAAAACCACAATAAGCTATTTAAGGTCATACATTCACAAAGGAAAAATTCAGCCAGGTGGTAACAATATTAAAGCAGTAAAAGATTTCCCATGTCCCAGATATGTCAAGTGAGTACAAAGTTTTCTTTGATTAGTAAACTTTTATCGAAGATTTATTCAAAAATGTTCAAACACATCTGCACCTCTATTACATTTTCTTGGTAAAGGAGTACCGTTTAAGTGGTCTAAAGAATGTAAAGAGTGCTCTCGTTACTTTTCCTGTTTTGATTACACCTGATTTTAAAGAAACTTTCTTTCTAACAACTGATGCCATTGGTGCCATTCTAAAACAAGAAATTGATGGACACTTGCATTTATTAGCATAGGCAAGTAGAAAATTAAGCAAATAAGAAAAAAAATTATTCTACCACTTGAAAAGAAGCTTTAGCATGTGTTTATGGAGTTAATTATTTAAGTATTATTTAATGGGGACAAAATTCATGCTAATTACAGATCACAAACCTTTGCAGTATCTAATGACAATGAAGAAAGATAAAGTAATTTTACCCAGATGAGCTTTGCAGTTACAACAGTTACAACATTTTACGGTAAAATATCAAATTGGTAAGGAAAATACCAATGCAGATGCCCTTAGTAGACTTGTTTCTGAAGAACTAGCAATTTTAAATTTAGAGATTCCAGTATGGAATAAAGAAGAAGTTCTCCATGACCAACATATGTGTAAGGAATTATAACCATGTTTAAGATTATTTTCCAGATATCCAAGCAGCTCAGAAGTTAAAAAAGAGGCACAAGTCCACTGTTACAAGTTAAATGGTGAAGGTTGGCTTGTGCATAATCCTCCAAATTCTGAGGCAGCAAGAACTGTGGTTACTTCACAAAAAAAAAATTGATTGTTCAAATGTGCCTTAATGCCACATTTTCAAGTCATTTTTGAGTAAAGAAAACTAAGGAACGAATAAAGTTACATTTCTACTGAAAAAACTGAAAACAAGAAGTTGTAACATTGTAATAGTTGCCAGTCTTGTCAATAAAAAAAAGCCAAGAGCAAAAGTAAATCTAATGAAATTTCTAATTTCTTAAAGACCTTTTGTGAGGTTATGATTGGATATCTTGGGTCCATTTCCTACAATGCATAGTGGCAACAGATAAATTGCAGTGTTCTACGATTATCTGACAAAATACCCAGAGGCTTTTGCGCTGCTAGACCAAAAAGCTGAAACTAATGCCAAAATCTTAGTTCAGGAGATAATCTTTCGCTATGGCTGTTGTGAAACCTTATTAACAGATAAGGTTGCGAATTTTACTTCTGCCATAATAGGCAAAGTTTGTAAATTAATGGGGATCAAAAAGGTATTCACTTCAGCCTATCATCCCCAAACTGATGGTCTCTTAGAGAGATTTCATGGTCTCACTTTGTTGATGAGAATCAAAGAAACTGAGATGAGTTAATTCCTATGGCTCTCATGGCATACAGAAGTGCAAATCATTCAGCTACTAGAGAATCACCATTCTTTATGCTGTTTGGTAGAGACATGTCATTGCCAAATGAAATACTTGCGCAATCAGCAAAACCCCTGTATAATTACGATGACTATAAAGTGCTGATAAACAGGTTGCTGATAGTAGTACAGGGCACCTGACTGGCGTAAGTGGGTGGTGATTTCCGGTGGGAGGTGACCACGCCCCCACCCACCGG
>JAQGBW010006317.1:0-10764 GCA_034698625.1 Julus scanicus
CTATTTGAGGTCCATACCTTCACTTCTCAAGTGAAAGGTGTACGAACAATAGGGACTCACCAAAGATAGTCACCTCATAACGAGGAATTACACCACACTAATTTAAGATTTTATTTATTTGCAATAATAAAAACACAGTTTTTTCCAAAAAAAATTCCTTTTATCAGGAATTTTTTATTAAAACTAACAAACTTGTGAAAAGAGAGTAACACAGATGCAACATTTATAGATTTGCCAAAATCTTGACCTTTCTCCACACAGAAATGGTGTGGGGAGCTTGAGCATGATATCAAGATCTATCTCATCGAGTTTATTATCAAAAACTCTGTACAGACTCTTCGAATGATGACTGGGACAGGCCCATTCCTCCTGCACTCTTATGTCCCAAACCTCCTCCCACTAAGTCCTCGTCTCAAACACACCGTAGGATTAAAAGGACCTAGTAAACATTTAATAATATCACAACCATCCTAATTGCTATAAATGCACTTAATGTGAAAACATTGCCTCTATAAACTCTAAGTTTTAGAAAAGTTTAATATTTGAAGTAAAAACTTAGTTTTTGGTATAGTGACTTCACAATTTTCCTTCTTGCATTCTTGCGCTTCAAAAGAAGGCCACCATTTTATACAAACCGATGCAGGAAACACGAGTGACGCCATCTTGGAGTAAACTAGTCTCAATATTTTTACACATTAAAGTTTTAAATTATTGGCAATGTCCCACTTTTGATAATGCAGATTATTAGATGAGCAATGATGTCATTAAGAGAGTATAAACCTATAACACGCGAAATACGGCTTCTCTTTATGTGGCATTTCGCTATAACAGACTTTTATTATAGCACTTTTTCGATTTACAGCCCACAATGTTTCGTTATACAGCCCACAATGTTTTGTTGTACGGCCCACAATGTTTTGTTATACGGCCCACGATGTTTTGTTATACGGCCCACAATGTTTCGTTATACGGCTAAAAAAGGCTGTTCCAGTATTCGGCATCTCGCTTTACCACCAACTTTTCCGGAACGTATCTAGTCCGTAAAGCGAGTTATCGGCAAACTCACTTTAGCTTCAGGCAAACTGAAAGCAATGTTGGGTATATTTGTGCTCGCGATTTCAAAATCATTTCTCCCTTTATATACTTTTCACTACGATATTTTCTTGTGTGTTTCTTAGCCGTGGGCTTCTAACGGCTGAATTGAATCAGTGCTTCACATCCGTTAAAATTGCAGCATCTTGTTACATGCTTCGCCACATTTCGCCCGTTTAAATAATAAGCTAGAGCGAGTTAATGGCGAGGAAGAAAAGCTGTTTTATTTTTCGTCTTGATCCAATAAGCGGAGTAAGACTTTCATGGAGTCGAGAGACATTTTTGATATGGGCAAACTTTGAATTTTCTCTTTAAGCGTCTGCTGCTCTGAAAATGCACACTAGATAACTCTAATTTTGAAAAGATGCTTTCAAATGAATTTATACCCAGGATGCTTTCAAATGAATTTACCCGGTGCTTATTAGTGTTAACAACTACGTTAGATGACCATAGTCAGTGTCGGATTCAACAGGGCGGCAAATGGACCAGTGCCCTCATAAAAATAAATATTTTAATTTTTTTTCTTTCGTACTATGCGTCGTATGTTTGGCAGACCAAAGAAAAAAATGCAGACGACGCTGCGCGGAAGCACACCAACTCGAAGAGAGCTGTGCACATATGCGATTCACATTCTTCACACGTTAGAAGCCGATTTTACATGAAGTGAGTCAAGTGTGTGTGTGTGTGGGGGCACCTCGTGACCACAGTCTCCACACAGAGCTACTGTGCATGTGCCCCTCCTATGGTTTAAATGGGGAAGAATTTTAAAATCATGTGGAGGGGCTGCCATGTTTTTTATGTTCCGCACACTAGAAAAAGTCGAGCTGAACAGAACTTCGTGCGATGTACATTAATGCTGTATTCTCACTATCCTGACTTTTGTGCGTTTTGGAGCCATGCGCTCTAATGCCTTCGAGCAGAAGTGCTGCCCTCTTTTTTTAAGTTCCCCCCTTCATGCACAACACTTGTACAAAATCTGGTTCGACTTGACTTTTTCTGGTGTGCGGAACATAAAAAACAGCCCCTTCGTGTGGTTACAATGGTTCCCGGTTTGAAACATAGATGGCGCGCATGAGAGGCATTAGGTCTGTCCGGAAACTGCGGTCACGCTAAGTGTGAACATGTGCATCCATTACCAGGTTTTTACGAACTGACGTTATTTGCCCGTTTTGCATTTCATCTGGACAGTGAGAGCAGAGCTTAAAAAAAGAAAGAAAAAAGGGGGCTAGTTATGGCTCAATGCAGACACTAGGTTGGCGCCTGTCAATTTTTGTGGGTAACATCAATCTGGTTCCCTAAGGGCATTACTTTGATGGAGTGCCACATATGCATCAACAGCTAACTAGTGGGCGTTGAAAGAGCCAGTTTAAACCGGTTTCCCCTCAGTCCCATTGTGTGAGATAATGGCTTTTTTTAGTTGCCTGATTAAAAAGTCGCTAGTGTGGGAGGTTCCATTGAAACTAATGCATTTCATTTTGGTGATTAAAAAGTTGCTCAAATAAAGTATTGGTCCTTGATATCGCTTGCAGCCTTATGCTGCCTATATATTTTTTAACGCTTCGTTAATGTTTAGCGATAATCATGCAACGGGATGCACAATAAACGGTTTCAAAACATCAAAATTCGTAAATTGCATCGTAAAATGTGCGGATGTGGGGCTACAAGTTTTCCTCCTAATCACCATTTCCATGCACTTGTCTAAATCGCGCACTTGCCGAGAGCCTTTAACCGGAGCGCCGCGGCCGTCCATCACTTAAATGACGCTCATTAATACTCATTGCGAATTGGGGAAGAACAAAACCACCACTAATGCTCAATGAGTAAACGGTGAGCAAGAGGCTCTGCCAAAAGACGCCATCGAGCCTAACCCGAATCAATCAAAGCATCCATCAATCCAACTTTGATTTAGAGACTCATTCTGCTAACCTAATGCCAGTAATTCCAAGATGACGTAACGTCCGATACCACTGCCCCCAAGTGGAGGACACTGGCGATGAGGGGGAGGGGGACAGTAAATCGATGGAGTGCAATGTTTTGGGGGATTGGCAAACAGAGCCTCCCTTCCGAAGAAGCTGTTGGGAGAGACAGTAACTAAGGGAATCAGGGGTTAATGGAATCCGCACGGAACGAATTGATCGATTATGAAGCTAATGCCTTTCGCAAACACCATTTCCTAATGATTAGCCCACCCCCACCACCTGCAGCGCCCCCAAAGTTGCTCTTCATCTCTCCATGGTAAGACAACGCGGATGATGACAATACAACTTGAAAGTCGTATGCGGAGACATTGGGAAAATAAAGATGGGTTGAGGCGATGCTAAGAGGGAAAAATTGCCCAACTCACTGTTATCCACACAGGGGTCACATCTGTAGTGTATTTCGATACTATTGCTTCTTAGCCAATGTCCAAAGTTGTCTAGAAGGCCCCAGGACAGCGCGATATCAATCCTGCTACTTAATGAAAGTTGTGGAGTGGGGGAAGTAATCACATAGGCATGAAGCTCAATCTTGCGATAATGTTTCTGTGAATTCAACATAAACGTAGCAACAAGTAACCTAGCGACACTTTTGCACAAAGTTGGTAAAGCTTGTGCCCTTAAACCATTAATTTGTCCTGTGTTGCTGCGACAAAAGCACTACCTTATGATGCTTTCTGGTCTTCATCGGTTAAGTTAGGGCTCGCATACAAAGTTGAGACAAATCAATCGTTTGTATTTCCGGCACCCCTTTGAAGTCCTGAACCTGCAACTGTGGAATGTAGTTACAGATGATTGGTGTTAATACCAGATTAAAATCAAACTAAAATCATATCAGGCCCACAGATTTTCAAAGGATGACAGAAATGCACTGGTCACCGCAAGAGCTGCGGTGGTTTACAGGAACAACGTCCATATCTCAAGGCAAGCCGATTTCACGGAGTCTGTCCTTTACAAAGAAAAGAAAACTTCCCAGGACTCCCGCCAACAGTCTCTGTGTTATTTTCCGTTACTGCCATAAGTCTCGCCACCCTGCAAAAGTCGGGTGAGGCGAGACCGACTTCTGTGTCCTGCTTCAGGAATATTAACCTCATTCCCTTTTGGTCTTTAACGGGCTTCCTATTAGCCAGAAGCGGTTCACCTTGGAGACCACTGCTGATATGGGTACAGTCAGGATTATAAGCAAACAACATTCCACAGTAGGGACAAAGGCATCTCCTGCTGAGTGCTGACCTACTTAAACTATAGGGTTTCCTTACAGCACCTGCACTTGTTGGAGGTCTGGGCTCTATATACTGCTCCCTAGTTTGCCTACTGTATGCTTGTACTGCAGACAGTATTTTGGCCCAACCAATATGCCTCGGCTTCTGCCGTAGCCCAACCATCAGCTTTTGCTAAATCTTTGATAAACTTGCGTATTTCACTAAAATGCGTTAAGTTTTGAGGTGAAAGACCCCGAAGAACTTGACAAAATCGTTTTTCTAACTGCCAAAATGGCGACAAAGATACGCTGATTCGGAAAGTGGCGCTTCACTAAAGCTTTTTTGTTGTGATCTATAGAATGAAAAAAAAAAAGATTGCTGGTGGATGGAATATAGGTAAGGCCCTAGCACCCCATTTCCTCCCAGCGAAAAACTCATTGCTTTTAGTCGCCATTAATGGCGTCTTTTTTGTTGGTCGATGGGCACTTTCACTTGATTACTAGTAAACGAGTGAAATGACTGCGCCAACGTCATCTGCTCGATCGGGGTTTATGTTGCGAATTGAGGTCCCAATCCCGGAATGCAATTTAGGGGTTTTGAGGGGGACTTTGGTACAATGGGGGAACCCGGATGATGGCGGCCATTTTGGGGTTGTCGAGGGGCGGGAAACCAGTTAAATTCAATTGAAAACATTTATTGGCAAAGTTAAAAATTGCCGCTTGGATGCAAGGGGCAAAATGAGATTGAACGGCTAATGAAATGTCCGAGCGAAAGATTGCCATCGAAGACGTTTAACTCGTGATTATTTGGAAGTTCGGACTGGATGACCATCGGAGACGGTCATCCGACGGATTCTCAGAAAACTCATTCTTGAAATGGATCGGAAGCCTGCAAATAAGAAAATAAGGCTGGTGTATATACACTGCCAATGACCATTCCAACAAACATGTGAAACCCATTTGTGACTAATGAAAATGGTAGTGGTGTTTTTATAACTCTTTCTCTCTATCAACAGTTACTTTTGATAACTGATGATAATAAACTCCAATTCTGTTTAATTCAATGTTGTTGGACGCTTGAAAGTTGTGCTCTACAACATTGTCGGTCTTAATAGTACGCGTCGATAAGTTTCGGGTGAAAAATTACCGTATTTTACGGACTATGAGACGCACTTTTTTCTTTAAAAAATTGCCTATAAAATTCAGGTGCGTCTTATACTGCGACTATAAGACGCATTATTTTTAAAAAAATTGCTTGAAAATTAAGGTGCATTTTATAGTCCGTAAAATACGGTAGATATTACGCGTATGCGTCTGCATTTTTGAAAAGGCATATATGGATGTATCAGAAATTGGACAAATACAGTATACATGGTATATCTCATTTTCACGAAGTTCTGATTTTTTTTTTTAGGGAATGTTTTTTTTTTTTTTTGGGATACAGTGCGATATATTTAAATTCAGTAGAAACTGTCTAATTGCATACGCTTGAGACCGGTGAAAATATGCGTTTAGACAGGTTATGCATTTGGGCTGGTTTATTTAAATACAGTAGCCCACATGGAACAGAAATGAATTTACAATGCATTTAAAATACATATAGATTGAGACACCGAAAATGCATTTCTAAAAATGTATTTAAAAATGCGTTTGGAAATGCATTTTAAAATGCATTTTTAGAAATGTATTTCTAAATATATTTTGAAATGCATTTCAAAATACATTTTGAAATGCATTTTTTTAGAAATGCATTTATAAATGTATTTCAAAATACATTCAAAATACATTTTGAAATGCATTTCAGTGTCTCAATCTATATGCATTTCTTTTCCATGTGGGAGAACCTGTTTAAATGCATATGCTTAGGATGCATAACCTGTATAAAAGCATATTTTCACCAGTCGAAGGCATAGTATATGCATTTAGACAGGTTCTCACGTTCCGCGTATGTAGGACTTTGTTATTCTATACATGTCAGTAATCGTTTTGATGTCAATCCCTTTATGTGTTGAATTTTCAAAACGTTTAACCAACAGGATGTGGAAGCATTGTGTTGTTAATAAGGAAGGACGCTTCAAATTGGTCTGTCATCCTTCCCTTGTCCATCTGGACATTCTGGAAACAGGGTGGAAGATTGTGACCCCTGATCGCTGATTTGTGGGATTTTGTAGGGTTCGAGGGCTTCTACTCAATTTGAAAAAATGTTTCCTAACGCTAGTACAGAAACATTTTTTTCAAATTGAGAAAACTGTTCATGATGTCGAAATCTTAATTTCATGTATTAATGTCATTCTTATTTATTTGCAGGTAAGACGATTGTTTCATCATTCAAAATGTCAGTAAGAAATTATATGTGAGTATCACAAAATTTACATATTCATTAAAAATGAACATGTACTAGAATAATAACTAGATTGACATGAAATGTGTCGTACATGTGACATATACACACTTTCCCCCTCCCACAAGAGGGGGCTAATGTCCTTGGTGGTATTTTACTCTCTTGTGAGCAAAAAATATTGTTTGAGCTTCTAAAGAGCCATTGTACAACTCAAAAAAACTTTGAAGCCATTCAAAAATGACGTCCTCAAGAAATGGGGAGGAGGGGGGTCTGATGGGATGTGGACACCATGTGGACAGGGAGGGGGAGGAGGGAAGACGCTATGGACGTCCACTAATGATTGTATTTTTCACATTGGGGACATTAAAAAAGGACGTCCTCAAGAGGGGGTAGGGAAGAGGGTCGGCTAGAATGTGGACAGGGGGAGGGGAAGGGGGCATTATGGACGTCTACTAATGATAGTATTTTTCAGTTTTTGGTTTTTTGTGTTTGAGTTTTAAAGGTCAGTGAAAGAGGAAATGGAAACAGGAAGAAATGTGTCCCTAGTCCAAAATGTACTTGAATTTTTGAAACCTCGGGAAAGTCGGGAATTATGCCTAAATTTGTGTTAAACACCAATTTAATGCTGGAATTTTCCTTCGAGGTCTGGAAATTTTAGTTAATCTGGAAAAAGGTCGTGAAATTTGTGCTTAGAGATTTTGAGGATGGGCCTTTGTATGTTTCAACAGATTTTCTGGACACCCTACTTTTCTAACAAATTAAGGACGTCTCTATGAGTAAAGGGGTGTCTGGACTAAAATGGACACCATGTGGACAGGTGGTAGGACGGGGGATGGGGGAGGGAGTAGGGGGAATCATTTTTTAAAAGAATTTTCCATTACATTTTCTGGACCCCCTACTTTTTAAAATTATGAACGTCTTTAAGGAGGAAGTGAGGGGTGAGTCTGGGCTAAAATAGACACTTGTGGACAGGGGGTAAGGGGTGGTAAATTTATGAAGAAATTTCGGGGACATTCTTTTTAAATGGTCCCTTTAAATGTTCCAATACATTTCCAGGACCCCCTACTTTTCAAAATTATGAACGCCTATGAGGAAGGAGGGGGGGAAGGAATCTGGGATAAAATAGGGGGTAGGGGGTGGTGAATTTGCGAAGGAAATTTCGGGGACATCCTTATTGAATGGTCCCTTTAAATGTTCCAATAC
Source organism: Julus scanicus (assembly GCA_034698625.1). Lineage (NCBI taxonomy): Eukaryota > Metazoa > Arthropoda > Diplopoda > Julida > Julidae > Julus > Julus scanicus. The sequence continues at coordinate 7,814 of JAQGBW010006317.1, forward strand.
ATTTTCTGGACTCCCTACTTTTCAGAATTATGAAAGCCTATGAGGAGGGAAGGGGGGGGGGGTAATCTGGGCTAAAATAGACACATATGGACACGGGGGTAAGGGGTGGTCAATTTATGAATTTATGAAGGAATTTCGGGGACGTGTTTTTTAAATGGTCTCTTTAAATGTTCCAATACATTTTGTAGACCCCCTACTTTTCAAAATTATGAACGCCTATGAGGAGGGAGTGAAGTGGGGGGGAAAAAAAGGAAGAGAATCTGGGCTAAAATAGACATATGTGGACAGGGGGGTAAGGGGTGGTCAATTTATGAAGGAATTTCGAGGACATCTTTAATGAATGGTCCCTTTAAATGTTCTAATATAGGGAGGGGGGAAGGGGGGTAATCTGGGCTAAAATATACACATGTGGACAGGGGAAGGAGTGGTGAATTTGCGAAGGAATTTCGGGGACATCTTTTTTGAATGGTTCCTTTAAATGTTTCAATACATTTTCTGGACCCCCTAATTTTCAAAATTATGAACGCCTATGAGGAAGGAGTGAGGGGGGGGGGGCGAGTCTGTGCTAAAATAGACACATGTGGACAAGGGTTAAGGGGTGGTCAATTTATGAAGGAATTTCGGGGATATCCTTTTTGAATGGCCACTAAGGATGTTGCATTTTGTCTGCATGTTTTGCCACTGCTTGCTTTTACGTCAATGTTTGTCGCAGGGGGCGCGACGACCCCTATCCTCGTGTAGGGGGAGGGGAGGGACACAATGTTTCATGTTGGTCATCGCGTTAGTGTCACAGGTGGTCACATTAGTTTTGCCTGCTCCAGAAGACGTCTATTACTGGGTGTAATGACACAAAATGCGCTGGCTGAGTAATTCAACTCGTATAAGGCTGTCACACATTTCGTCTTGGTCATTAGGCTTTGATTTCTTCGCCATTCTTGACCGATGGTCACTCCGATTTCGGATAAAATGTCAACCTCTTCTTAATAATGTCATCGCACTAATTGTAGTATACACTACATTCTAGCCGTTATCACTACACGCCGGCATCATCCATCGCTGTCTTTTGACTTCCGGTAATTGGAAATGCAAAATGAATATTCAATTTACGGTATTTGTGTACTCAAAGGGAGTTACCCATTAACAATTGAATACACTATGGAATGATCGGAAATTTGAATAAACCCTAATTCAAAAGGCCCCTCTATGGAATAGACACGTGATGGGTTTTGAAGGGGTTTACAGGATTGATATATAAATGGTAAACACGAACGATGATGATTTATCTAGTCTAGACAGACTTCCCTGGTGAAAAAAACAATAGAAACCAGTAGAGATTTTTATTGGTTTCTATTGTTATTTGGCCACTTTATTGATTTTAATTGTTTTCTATGCTTCCTGTATTGACTTCTATTAACTTCTATGGTTTAGCTGTATTGACTGAACAATAGCGAACAATAGAAAACCATAGAAAACAATTGAAACAAAAATAACGTGTCCAAATAACAATAAAGATTTCTATTGGTTTCTATTGCTATTTGGCCACTTCATTAGTTTTAATTGCTTTCTATGGTTCCTGTATTGACTTCTATGGTTTAGCTGTATTGACTAAACAATAGCAAACTGTAGAAAACCATAGAAAACAATTCAAAACAATAAAACCAATAGAAATTTTCCATTGATACCAAAAGTAAACAATAGAAATTTCTATTGTTTTTTTTTCAGAGTTGGAATTGAATTTTATACAGATTGGTATAAAATACACTTTGCTGTTTAAGAATAATTAAAAAAAAATTGTATTTAATGTATGGAACTTGAGAAGTTTTGCTAAATTTGTTCAAATAACCCGGGTAGAAATGCAATGCATAGGGGAGGCGGGGCACAGTGAGTACACGTTTTGGAATTCATTTTTTTTTTGGGAAAAGTATTTAACTCGTATCATTTTAAAAGAATAACACAGTAATATACGAGCCTTCAGGATCTGTGTAGATTTTGTTATCGTTTTAGAGCTACTAGTATTCTAAATGTCCAAATGTGTTTTTTTTTGTGATTGTGAAACATTTTTATTTTAAAACAAATTTAAACATGGTTTTTATTTAAAGTTATGATTAATGAGAAAATATAAAAATATTTAATTATCTTAATTAAATAGAAAAACATGCATAAATTAGAAAAACCATCATTAGCCCCTCTGCCCACATGCCAGTAGACAACCCCTACCCCCCTCTTGAGGAAGTCATTTTTGAACATATTTTCCATGCCCTGAACTTTTTCCCTATGTTTTGTACATGATGTGAAACCGGATAATAGCATAAACCGGTTAATTGCACATTTTCGACTTGCAAGGTTGCTGTGAAATTAGAAGGGCTCGACTGTATATACCCATATATAAAATAACCATCATATATCGCGTATGTTTTTTTTTTTTTTTTTTCACCTGGGAATTATAGCTTCCAAAAATCTTTTCCATGATTTTTAAATCTCCCTTTTTATAGATTTTCGTAGATTCAAGTGGCAGCTTTAATAAATTTCAGAGTTAAATATATATATATATATATATATAGTACATCATTCGTTGAGTGTGTAATATTAAAAGGCACTTTTGTCGATCCATGCAGGTTCATCACACCCTTTTGTTATGGGTGTTCGTATAAATTCTTGTATATGTATCGCCTGAGTAACTCCCGAGTGTAATGATGGGAAAGTAATTTTCGGAGGGTGTTAATTAGTGGCCAAATAAGGCCAATAACTCTTAATTCACGAGCTATTGAACTCTGCTAGGAAGTGAAATGGACATTTGGCGCGTCATGGCTAATATTTGAGTTTGCGTTTAGTCGCCGTTGGGGGCGCGCTAATGAAATTTCAAAATACCTAAACCTTGTTAGCACTCGTCTATGGGGGTAAACTTGAACTTGAGTGTGCCTTAATCCTTCCGTGTTCCTCATTTTAACACC
>JAQGBW010006318.1:0-10763 GCA_034698625.1 Julus scanicus
AATTCATTTTCAAAATTTGTGTAAATAATTCATGTATATAATTCAAGTTTCAGTGAGCTTTGTCCATTTGCCGTTCATTGTAAACATGTTCTGTAATGCGATTAATTTATAGGCTTAAATTGTTTCTATGGCTAAATGTTACATACTTCAATGTGAATAAAAATTTTCGTATACCATCACGCACTTATGTGAAATTCGCTTAATTGGGCCAAAATGCCTAAGTCCCGATGTGTCCCAATTAAGCGGAATCGTCTGTATAACGTTGAAAATCCAAAACGGAGTCTGAAATCTCAACAAGGATTTAATGAAAAATATTTGTATTAGCTTAATTAAGTGTTCGTGGAGGCGTTATCGGTTGTTGCCCTAATCTTAATTCGCACCTGATGGATAATTTCTGAATTTTTCATCACAGGTGGTTCCACACCTGTGTTTTAAAACTTGAGATGTGTTTTTATGGCGCTTTTCTTCACGTTATTGATCTGTTCAAAAACTTGTTTTTTTTTCCCTCATGAACTACACAATATAAACAATCTAGCTCTCCCATCAGTTTTGGAGAGTTTGTTATGTAGTGGAAGGATACCAGTCTATCTATTGACAGAACACTGGAATTAGCTGGTCTGGCATGGCATTGAAATGTGCTTTCTTTATATATAAAGACGGGCTCTCAAACCTGTGGGGCACGTACAAGTGTGTATACGAATTTGCTAACAACTTGAGGGCAGAAACGAAGCAGTACGTGCCAAGTACAGAAAAAAGGATCAGTTTTCACAACAACATCACGGTTTCAAACACATTCACCGACACCCTTCTGCACCACCTATATGGTATTAAAGTATATGGGATTGTGTGTACATAAATATGGGAAAGAAAGCACATGTTCTTCTCATTCATGAGCTTTTTTTGTATATATAGACGTCTTTGTGATGGCTGGTCAAACATGGCCATCTTCTGTTAGCTATGATTTAAAATTAAATACGTTAATGAACAACTATAAGTACCTTTGCTCAAAGTTTTCCCCACATTGTTTGCAAACAGTTCTGGACACATCAATGTTTGTAAGTGTATATTTGTTGTATATGTTTTTTGTGTGGTAAGTTTCTTTTAGTGGATACCCACCTTAAAGGTGCTTGGTAAAAGCGCCATAAACTGGACACAATTGTTCAGTTTTTCTGTCAACTTTCGGTGGATACACGTACCTCAGCATTCAGCAACATGTTTCTGGTTTGTCTTTGGGTGTTTGCATGTTTGGGGTTTACATGTTGAATGTTATTTTAGTACTAAGAAAACGGAAAAAAATGTTTCCACTACTCGGCTCAGGCAACATGAAGCTACAAACAGAAACCTACAACAATGAATCTAAAAACACGCTACATGACGCCGAGGGGTATCTACCAAAAGAAGCAAAAAAGTGGGTGCAAATGTTTCCAGTTTATGGCGCTCCTACCAAGGCTTGTTCCCTTCTGTCTGCACTATTTTAGATGCAGACCTGGCTTCAGGGGGAGAGGGTTATTAGGTTATACATATATAGCTAGAATTAAATTTTCATAAAATTTCAAAAACTAGCCAACGCATTTATCTCATTAGAAAATGTTATTAGAAATAGGTTCATTTTTCTCCACGAATATTTAAATTTCCATTTTACTGGAGTATGAAATAAGTTAATTTGATGTAATCTCACTATTGATGAAGTATTTCACATGCAGTAAACTTAAATGGCATCTGAGATATTGTACAGTAGTGTAGTGTTTGTAGTACAATACTGTAGTGTCGGTAGGACTTAATATCATAAACAGAGATGGTAATTTTGATTTCAAAAACTGTTTGATGTATACCTTCTAGAATAATCAATTGTTCAATTAATGAAAATTTCTTTCTATATTCACTGAGCTGAATTATTTATATACAGTATATTTGTATAATTATATGCGGTTAAAATGCCTAGAAATTTGAAATGCATGCTATATAAATACAAATTAAACGGTTGCACGAACATTTAACCTCGCCTTGTTAAACATTACTTGTTTAAAAGTTGGTGTAGTTAGAGCAACTGGAAACGTTTTTGAGATTGTTTCCAGCTCTGACGGAAGCCTTTATGTAGGTTATTCTTTAGATTTAAATACTTGGTAGCAACGGAATTTCTGTGAAAAACGGTATACAAGATTATACGATGCTCGTATACATTAGTGTTGCTGTCGTGAACACGTACTCGCAAGGCTGTTTTAAGGTCTCTGGCCCTACATATTGATTTGTTGCCGCGAGTGGAGCCATTTCAGAGCATGAACCCGTTAAAAACGACGATGAAATGGCAGTTGTTTCATGAAACTAACTGATAAATCATTTCCTAAAATGTAATCGAAAATTTATATTTTATATGGGGCTGCTGCGGAACGTTTCTGTTCTCGTTTTATTACTGTCAGGCAATTTGCTGTAAAGAGCAATTTCACTTGCCAAATATAAGTCAGTCGTTTGACAGTTTTCATTTTCTGTACGAGCTGCATATGCATATAGGTGAGGAAATAACACTGTCAGGCATACGGTTTTTTATATCAAGGGATTTATTCTTTTTTTCTAGACGAAATAAAGAAAAATTAGGTTTTGAATAAAATAAGATGCTCTGTAATTGCAATGTTTTGCGTTTACGATTAGTATGTAGTACACTGTGAGTCATAAAAAAGTAGAACCCAATAAAAAAAATCACAACTTCGTGAAAAATGCTTCTACTTAAATGAAGTTTGGCGCTTACATGCTAGAACACAATAGTGTAAGAACAAAAATGAATTAATTATAAAATGTGCGCACAATTTTCTCCGGTGGCCTTTACACAAGCCCGGAGTCTTAACGCGCCATTCTTTGATTGACGAATCGATTATGCTTTTTTTTCTAGACGGAATAATGAAAAATTAGGTTTTGAATAAAATAAGATGCTCTGTGATGAACAATTGCAATGTTTTGAGTTTACGATTAGTATGTACATTGTGAGTCATAAAAAAGTAGAACCCAATAAAAAAAATCTCAACTTCGTGAAAAATGCTTCTACTTAAATGAAGTTTGGCGCTTACATACTAGAACAATAGTATAGGAACAAAAATGAATTATAAAATGTGCACAAAATGTTCTCCGGTGGCCTTTACACAAGCCCGGAGTCTAACGCGCCATTCTTCGATTGACGAATGGGTGATACGCCGGTCGAGTTCAATCCAAGTTTTCTTAATTTGTAGTTTCGATTCTTCGATATTATTAATCTTGTATTTGTATACCTTTTCCTGGAGAACTCCCCAAATTTTGTAGTCCACTGCATTCAAGTCCGGAATGTTTGTTGGCCAGTGGTTCGGTTCGATGAACCGTGGCGTTTCCAGTTATAGCAGTTCAACTGTTTCTCGAGCACGGTTGAAAAATGAAAAAAAAATCCGAGATTTGTCGCATGTGCGAAACAAGTTTTTTGTTCCTGTACTATTGTTCTATAGAAGTGCCAAATTTCTTTTAAAGCGAAGCATTTTCCACAAAGTTGAGATTTTTTAGATTGGGTTCTACTTTTTTATGACGAAAATTTTAGAAGGTAAAATTTTCACCATTCTGCAGACTGTCGCAGCACACCGGTTTCAAAATTTAACATTGGGTTGGCTAGAACGTTTCAACTAACGGTGAGATATTTCAAAGCAGTTTCTGAATAAATAAAAGTTAATTAATGTGGCCAACCGGTACCATCTTTACACATTGGTTCCACTCTCATTTAGGAAGTCATTATGGTGCATTTCAATTCGACAGTCGAACTATAGGAGAGCAAAACCGTTCCTTTTCTTTGAAAATAGTTTTGAAATTTGAAATTCATAGCAGATGTTGCCATATACCCCGACATGGCGCCACAACAGAATCGCTGTGTCATTACAGAGGATAATCTCCCATGGCCTCCAATATTCAATCTATGCATTGATCGTTCTTGCGTGTGCTCAGTTTGCATTTTTCAGCTAAGGAAATGCAGTTTGAGGCCGCCTGTGATACCAACAGAATTGAAGTGTTAGAAAGGATAAATTGAAAAAAAAAATTACATTACGTTGCTGTGACATTAACCAGGCGCTCCTTTGTTAATCTACATCCTTGTTTGATTAAATTTATTTCTAAGAAATACAGTTATGAGTTAAATTAACCTTATATGACAATGTTGCGCCTTTTATATTGTGAACAGATGCCATCCTAGCTTATAGTCTGATGTATTTTTACAAAAGTTATCCTGTCACAATTCTTAGCAATGTTGTGTTGATACAGTGCAAGTAACACAAAGTGGATTGGCAGCTCCAGTTAGGAGGTGACTGGGTGAGATGGAACAAGGATGGTGGGGAAAATATTTATGAAAATTTTATAATACAGTAAAACCTGTCTACATTGAACACCCATGGGACCAGGTAAGTGTTCACATTAGACAGGTGTTCATTGTATAGAGGTTTGCTATGAAAAGACAATATCCAATGAACTATGACTTGAATATAACATTTTGCACACAATCCTTTCAATGCATGTACATAAATAATTATTTTAGGTTTTTTTAAGGAGATCTGTAATCGACTGTTGTTTTTTGTTTCGATCATTGATGATCGCATTTTCGATCTTTCTCTGTGTTTATCATCATTCTTTTGCTAAAGTCCTTTACAGATTTTTCCATATCAATTGCATGGCTAACATCCTTTTTTCTATCCAATGTCAATTTGCGTAGCTTCGTTTGCTCATCTTGCTTGATACTATGATTTGCAATTGGCTACCAGTACCCACAATAACAAGACTAAATAAGGGAATTTCCCCTGATTGTGGTAGAGCGCCCTCTAGGGGCTATGGACCCTGGATAAGACATACCCCGCAAGGCAGGTATATGAAATGATAAGGGGTCAGGGATAGTCCACCCATTGGCAACGAAGGGTAAAAAGATTTGGAACCAGGTTGGGCATTGATGTCTCCAAAAAGGACATTGGGCAAAGTCTGATCTGGTCATAAAGCGAATAGTCAGAGATTGGGAGGAACGCGCCTGGCATAAGGGGTTACAGGAGAAAAGCACTCTGGCAATGTATATAATTTAGACTAAAATAAGTAAAGAAGTATTTTGTGACAACTCCTATGCAAGTGCCTTGTTCTTTCGAGCTAGGGCTGGTTCGTTGGAAACCAACGCACGCCTAGCTAAATTTAAGAAGATAGAGACAACTTGCAACCTGTGTGGCGAAGGAGTAGAGAATGTACAGCATGTGTTATGTGAATGCTCGTTATTAGATGCTTGCCGGACAGGCATGGAGACTGCTTCTCTTAAGGATTGGTTGGGCTTCCACAGCGACGGGGAAGTAGGCGAACACGCCATTCGGGCTGCTAAGGGCCTGCTAGCAATCTGGTGGACCTTGAAGCAGCTATGCAACGCAAATGAGGATGTGGATGGATGCAGTGTAGTAGAAGAATAGTAGTGTAGGGTGATTCCTGCACTACGGTAGCGCCTCCTACCAGAGGGTCCGTCACAAAGGATAGGCTACACTTCAGTTCAGTAGAGAGGTTTAGGCGCCTTCACACATGAACGTTTTCGTTTACGGTGCGTCCTAACGTTGTGTCCTACGGCGTGAAGTTTACAGCAACACCCTACACACATTCACGTTCTGTGGTAGCTTGCAACGCCATCTATTGAATATAAAATGTACTTACCTCCGTATCCATGATGCAAGAGAAGAGCGTCTGCTTTTTTTCAGGTCTCTTCCCATTGGTCCAAATTTTTTAGCTCTTTTCCCATTGGTCCAAAATAGAAACGATCCTATTCCCCTTGCGTCGCCTTGTGGTCCCTTACGGCGGGCCGTAGTTGTCTGCTAGTGACGTCAGACGTCCGCCGTAAGGCCGTACCGTAAGCAAAATGTTCATGTGTGAAGGCGCCTTAAGACCCATCCTGGGGACTGGAAAAAGTGTTTAATGTACAAAGTATATAGGTGTTCATTGTATCGAGGTCCGTCCTAATGTTATTTCTTTGGAAGGTGTCCGGGACCAGCCAAAAGTGTTCAAGTTAGGGAGATGTTCAATCTGACAAGTTTCATTGTATTGTATTTCTTGAGAAAGTTTTGTTCTATGATCCGACCTTGCAGAGCATCCTCAAGCCATGAAACTTGATTAAGAAATCAGGTGAAACTTTCTACCTTCGAACAGTATAGACCCTTAAGGTACATATTATAGATCGTATAACTGGTATTATAATGTAATTACACCGTAATATATATATGTAGACAGCATTGACCTTGGATAATAATGGGTTTTGTTGTGTGAGGTATCATGGTATATGTATAAAACAAAACGGGAATTAAGGTTTCAAGCAATACGCCCCACGTGTGTTTGTAAATCAGCTGGCATGGTGCTCGAATTAACATTGTAATTTATATGCAAAACCTCGAATTTTTTTTTTTTTTTTTTTACAAATTACACTGGCTATATCATGGCTTTTGAACTGCTTGTTAGTGTGTGGGACAATATACAATGTCTGCTTAGCTAGGAGCAAGTCGCTTGAGCGATAATGATTTTTAGGGAATTTTATACTAAATGATTGTGGATAATATGAGAAAATAAAATTAATGCTCGGGATCATTCGATAATTTTTCATAAAAATGCCATTATTTGTTAATCTTTGTTTAACTTCTCTTAAAAACGCAAAACTTGTTAGCCCTTTAGTTACGAAGGCCAAAACCGCTGTCAATATCTGTCAAAATTTAGACATTTGTGAAAATTGGATAGATTTCATCATTTTTTTTTTTTTTTTTTTTTTTCTGAAATCGGACGATTTTTTCTCCCATAACTGACGACTATGTGGATTGATTGAATTCATGAAAGACCACAAATCGGATTCGGTATGTTAGTGGGTAATCTCAAAATGGATCTCCAAGATACGTGGATGTTTGTATAAAAAAACTGTCAAAAAAATGTAACCTACTGTATATTAAAGATATATTTCCAAGCATGTGTTCCTCGAGATTCCAAGGAATCATTAAAATAATTGCTCCATTGCTGGTTCTAGGAAAGTGCAAAATAAATGATTTGCAGTGCCTATACTGGAAGCTGGCTATTAAACTCATTATGTAATCTCGCACGTAATACCTCGTGAAATGCAATACTTTTATGAATACAGAAATGGTTTTTTTTTTAAAATTTGGTTTAATTTAACCGTTGGGAAAAATGTAATTGTGGGTAGAAAGAAGGGTTATTTAGTATATGCATTAGCGAATTTTCCCGCAAAAATATGCTTAAGTTCTCATGCATAATAGATGACCTGAAAATTGTAGTACAGTGGTTTTAAATTTCTGTGAAGAATAATATAAATTTAAATAATATAATTAGGTCTAAAGCCTAGTCTGCACCAACAAAAGCACGGAGCAGAAGCAAGGTTTTTGAAAACATGTTGTCGATAATTTTCGTCCCAATGTTTCAGCAAACTTCTCTTCCAAGATGTGGTCGGGATCAATGGAAACAAATGTTTCCACTTTACGGCGCTTGTACCAAGGATGTACTCTGCCATCCTTTCTGGTCATCATTTCAAAGCTTTTGGTCCGTTTTTCCTGCTTTTTTTGGTGGTATTTACACCTCCGCTTTTGGAAGCATGTTTTCATGTTTGTGTTTCTATGTTTTCTATTTTTGCACCTTGCTTTCGCTGGTGTGGACCCGGCTTAAGGCTCATTTGATGTTTGAAAGGGCCTTGTACATGCATATTACACATGTTTAAACTATGGCGCGCCAGACCCAATTAATAGGACCTTAAAACCAATTTGAACCTGAACGTCTACCAGGGTGTGGTTTCTAGCTTTCAAATATTGCGCTTTGAGCATGTGTCACAGTGTGAAATGTAGTTTCAAAATTTTTGAAGTGGGCGTCTTAACTCCCTATTCTGTTCCCATATGAGTTAATTGAAATGTCTGATTTAAACGAAGGGATTGAGGGAAATGGGACGAGGTTTTTATGTGGTCCATTTGACCATGATTCCATGATTAGATGTCGATTGCTTTTATTTACTCTCCACCACTAGAGGTAACAACAACATGCAATGTTAACAGGGTGTTTTTTTTCAGTCTGCAGGTGATATCCGCCAGTGGCGAACATTTTTAGGCTATCATTACGAAATAAATCAATCTACGTACCTGACAAATTGGCTCTGTGTCTGCCAAAATTCGTATCTCGGAAACGATTTGAGGCGTTTATCATGATTGTTTTATGGTCTGTGTAATAAAAATGGTTTTAAATCATAATGGTAAACAACGTGCAGACGAACGAGTGGGCAAAATGTGTACTTGTCATACTTTATACAGTTCAGCGTATTTCAGTTCAGTAGCGGCGTTAACGGCTTACGCGGCTGTCAATCGGCTTACACGAATATTTCCATAAAATGGTTGTATTGTGCTGACGTATTTGCGGCTGTGTCCCTGACTAGGTCCCATCATTATTTTTATTATTTTGAATTTTATATATGCAAAAAAGATGCAAAGGTTATTTATTGACAGTATGTGTCTTATCTTATCATATATACAATAGTATTAATATGTTTATAATAAATTAAAGTGTAGCCGTAGGCTGTTGGGCGATGGCTAGAAGGCTGGCAATGCGAAAAGTTAACCATAAGGTTGGGAGATTATTATTGATGTTAGATAACAGAAGTGGTATTAGTTCCACTGATGTAATGGGGGTGAGTGTGGTTTAGTTGCTATCATGAGGGGATTATCGCAGGTGTAAAGGAGGCGATGCCAGTCACGTGTTTTCACTGTGCAAAGGGGGCAGGGACGTTGAGGAGAATTTGTATGTAACCATTTTTTGTTTCCTAATGCAGAAAAGATGCACAGCTTCATAATGCCAAAAATACTTTGAAAGACGAGGGCGAAATTATCGTATATAGCCACATATACCATATTATGTTCCCTATGCACATGTTGTTCGCATAAACTTTGACTAATAATCCAGTTCCACATTTGTTTCCATAAATGAACTTGGATTATTGCTCAAAGTATAAAATTATGGTAACTCAAATACAGAATTTCAAATTACATTTATTGGGACAACCTGTTTATGGACAGGCATATTCCTACTGTATAGCATTTTTCCATCTAGGGAAAAAGTTGAAAATGTATTAAAGACATTTTTATTCTTAAAATGCTGTTGTTATTCTTATAATAAATACTTTCATGCAAAAAAACCAACAAATAAAAGCACAAATGTGTATTTGTGGTACTATGAAGGTATTGGGTCTCAATTCTTAACCTAACCTAACACAACTGAGAAAAATTCCTCAAGGTCATATTTTTCACGCATAAACGGATTAGCATATATCATCTTCAATTTGAAAATTAAGAATTGACACCCAATAACTTCATAGTACCATATTTTTTCTTGCTTATAACATTGCAATCTGTCTAAATACACACACGCACACACACCGCTGTAAAATATGCTTTTAGACAGGTTAGTTTATATCCACGGATCCTAGTCTGGACTAGTATCCTTTTAAGCTTTTATAGAGGTTATTCATTTACACTGTTTATACTACTGTATAGCATTTTTCCATCTAGGGAAAAAGTTGAAAATGTATTGTAGACATTTTTATTCTTAAAATGCTGTTGTTATTCTTATAATATATACTTTCCTGCAAAAAAACCAACAAATAAAAGCACAAATGTGTATTTTTTCTTGCTTATAACATTGCAGTAGGACCTGTCTAAATATATACGCTTGGGACCAGTGAAAAATATGCTTTTAGACAGGTTAGTTTATATCCACGGATCCTAGTCTGGACTAGTATCCTTTTAAGCTTTTAGAGAGGTTATTCATTTACACTGTTTATACTACTGTATAGCATTTTTCCATCTAGGGAAAAAGTTGAAAATGTATTGTAGACATTTTTATTCTTAAAATGCTGTTGTTATTCTTATAATATATACTTTCCTGCAAAAAAACCAACAAATAAAAGCACAAATGTGTATTTTTTCTTGCTTATAACATTGCAGTAGGACCTGTCTAAATATATACGCTTGGGACCAGTGAAAAATATGCTTTTAGACAGGTTAGTTTATATTCACCTGTCCAAGTCTGGACTGGGACATTTTATGCTTTTAGAGAGGTTATTCATCTACACAGGATGCGTTTAGACAGGTTCTACTGTTCAAGTATCGTACATATCATCGATGCACATTAACCAAGGTTACACTGTAAAATTTTAAAAATGCTGATTACATAAACTTAGTCTGCATTATTTGAAATAAACAAGCAGTGAAAGCTTTAAGCGTTGCTGGCTGGAAATTGAAATAAATTTGCTTGTGAGACGTTAAAAGAGACTTGTTTATTTGCTATCCTATTATTTAAGCGTTTGTATTCTCATTGTTGCATTTACCACCTGGGCCACAAATAATTGTAATAATGTTTTAATTACATTTTCCCTTCTTTGAGTGTTTTATACGAGAGTGCACCAGTGGCGCTTTGGATCTCCAGAGGATTAAATCCAACAACGTACTCGGAACTTAATTCTTGTGTTTCTGTCTGGGCAATGAATCCTGTGGCCAACACAAGCTCGTTAAATGCACATTGAAAGTTATAAAATCTTCACACATGTGTATATTTTTTTCAAATTCTAAAGTGCCCTCATCGTTGGTCTGTCTGCGTATGTCTTGTTTAGTCTGTTGCACTAGCGGAATTATGTAATAGGGTTCCCCCAGACCTGGAATAGTCAGGGAAGTTGGAAAGAACCTGGAAAAGTCAGGGAAAATGTAATATTGGGAGAAAAGTCA
>JAQGBW010006319.1:0-10761 GCA_034698625.1 Julus scanicus
GGATCTCCATCTCCATCTTCCAATTTCAAAAAGACAATTCATTCTTGTTTCACTGTTGCCTGTTGTATGTTCTGAAAGGAACATCTTGCATATTGTAATTCAAAAACAAATATCCTCAATAATAGAACATGTTCCACGGTGTAGCGAAACATTCAAATTGGATCTCCATCTCCATCTTCCAATTTCAAAAAGGCAATTCATTCTTTTTCCACTGTTGCCTGTTGTATGTTCTGAAAAGAACATCTTGCATATTGTAATTCAAAAACAAATATCCTCAATAATAGAACATGTTCCATGATTTTGTGAAACATTAAAATTGGATCTCCATTCTTGTTCCACTGTTGCATGTTCTGAAAGGAACATCTTGCATATTGTAATTCAAAAACAAATATTCTCAATTATAAAACATGTTCCACGATTTTGTGAAACATTCAAATTGGATCTCCATCTCCATCTTCCAATTTCAAAAAGACAATTCATTCTTGTTTCACTGTGGCCTGTTGTATGTTCTGGAAAGAACATCTTGCATATTGTAATTCAAAAACAAACATCCTCAATAATAGAACATGTTCCACGATTTTGTGAAACATTCAAATTGGATCTCCATCTCCATCTTCCAATTTCAAAAAGACAATTCATTCTTGTTTCAATGTTGCCTCTTAAAAATAGTGCAATTTGTCATGATCTTCCCCTTCAATAACATGTTCCCCACGTGTTCTTTTTTGTGGAGAGTCTTCCATATTGGATTCTATCCCTCACTGTGAATTCCACTTCCATGGACTCGCGCACTTCACAGGTTTTCGTTGTCCTAATATACGCGTAACCGTTGCATCATTACAAATCGGCCAATTTTGCCATGGCAACGCTTATCCTTTTTCGGTTTGAATAAATGATGGCACAAATAAGTTATTTGTCGCGCCTTCTCAATAATGCCATACATTGATTAAGCCTGTGGCGTATGTTCGGATTGCGTTCTGTTGTGTATCGTCCTAGAAGTTTATGAGATAAGGAAAATAAATAAGGATTGGAAAAGGCCATCTCATAAATAGATGAAAAGTGCATCCATGGATGGATGGTTGGAGGTGCGGTATGCAATTCCCATGAAACGACCTATTGCATGCTACATGCGTGCGCCCCTCTCTCCAATCTCGCATTTAGAGGTCAATAGTTTCATTCCTTTTTAATATAAATCAAATATCAATTTTCGTTTCGCGCATCACTTTATCGCGGAAACAAAAATCGTTGCGAATCACGATTGCGTGCGTACAGGGTGAGCAAACGTGACGACCAACCCTATATCATAAACATATACGAGTCTGCCGGCAAATTGAAGAAACATTAATGCAAAACGCCCTACTTTAGTAATAGATCAAAAAGGAATTGCATTCTAGAATATTTTTCAAACAATTTTACATTACAAAATACAGTGAAACCTGTCTACATTGAACACACATGGGGCCAGGCAAAAGTGTTCCCATTAGCCAGGTGTTCATTGTATGGAGGTTTGCTATGAAAAGACAATATCCAATGAACTATGTTTATTGTATGCAATTGAATATAACATTATGCACACAATCCTTTTAGTGCATGTACATAAATAATTATTTTAGGTTATTATTTTATATTATTTCAGACCCATCCTGGGGACTGAAAAAAGTGTTCAATGTACAAAGTATACGGTTGTTCATTATATCGAGGTATGTCCTAATGATATTTCTATGGAAGCTGTCTGGGACCAGCCAAAAGTGTTCAAGTTAGGGAGGTGTTCAATCTGACAGGTTTTACTATAGTTTGTTTGCTTAATATTGGCGTCTCCTTTGCATAGTCAGTGTCGGATTGGGTCAACAAATATTGGTTGCCACACACAACTGTGAAATTTATAAAATATAAATACACTTTTCAGAAAATGCATAAGATGTACATAAAATGTACAACAAGGGGGTAAGCTGGAAACCTTGCAAGTGTACACTGTTAGCACACCATGAGAAATTCCGAATTTGGAACGAGAAATTTGATTGAAAGGAACAAATTGACTGAGTAAAACAAATTATTGCATTATTGTACAAAATTATTGTTCATTAAGGGTGCCCAAAAAAATGGGGGGTGGGATATAAACGTTTTAATTAAAATAGACAGAGACCAGTATATATCCTGTTTCAATATTTCAAAAAACTATATTCCCAAAACTTGGTAAATTTGGTTTTTCATAACTTGGTTTCGACTCCTTGGTGATTCAAAACTAACCAAAATTTTAAAAAAATTCGTTTTTTCGTAACCTCCAGTTTTCAAAAATCTTTGACTATATATGATACGAACCACTTTAATTGTTCCATTGTATTTTTAAATTTGTGGATGTTTAAAAATCTTGCAAGCAATATATTTAATACAGAAAAAAACATTTGTCAATACGTTTCAGATTTTGCTATAACATCTCTAAAAGGGCCGGGCCATGTGATGTATGCCTATCAAATTTTGAAATTTCATAAAGAATTTGAATGTTTATTTCACTTCTTTATAGCGGAATAAAATTCAAATGTCAAAGTTGTAGACGCGAGAGAATATTGAATGCTTGTTGACTCTTGGATTTTTGAGTTTACGCCATGGATACAAAAGTATAAAAAACTTCCAGGAAACGAAAAGCACATGCTTTATCAACTGGATTCGACCTATAAGCGTCTTTATATCATTTTTTTGACAATGGAGATCAATCAATGTCACCTATAAACGAAAAGCATCCATCGCAGGATGTGACGTTACAAGACGATTGTCAGTTTGTTATCTTCCTCTGATCCATTTCTTAATGGTCAATTTTATCAGTCATTATTTGTCCCCACACGCACGTGATATGATGTTAATGTTCATATGAACATTCACTGATTTAATTAAGAGGGACCCTTACTTGTAGAACCTGATGAGGTCCGATTAAAAAGGTAAATGAAACATACCCTGAAGACTACGCTCGAGCGCCGTATACACAATTATGGAGCTTTTAGCAAAAGGTGGTTTGTGGTCATGAAAATTTTGAATAAAATCCCTGTGGTTTCTAAATTAAACCACGCATTTTGTCCACTTCAACAGTCGCTGAAGGCCACAAACTGCAATTTTTCAAATCCCAACCGTCATAACCATGCCGAAATCCGCATGCTTTGCCTCCAACACTTTATAGTTCCAGATGATGAGTGTCCAAATGTCAAAAATGAAACAATTGAGGTAAATAAGAAACTCATACAAGTGGACAATTTCTATATGGGTTAATATTGTAAATATCGTGATTTTTATAGCATTTATTCGCAACATTTACTTTTCACATCACTATACGAATTGAATGAAGCGTGTTGAATGGACGATTTACTTCATGACCCTTAAATGTGTACTGTACATTCTTTTCAATTTTGAAAAAAAGTGATAAAGCACAGTCTCCAAAAGAGAAACTGTAATCGAATCCAGTGAGGACGCAGGAAGTCTTTAGCCCAAACACGTGCCAAAGAAAAATAAACGAAGTGGACCTATAGTTTCAAGATGGCGGCCGTGTGTGCGGGGGTGGACGAGGGAAAAAGAGGGAAGACATTGTACGATGGATTAATCAATTCATTAGTAATTGCGAAAGTGTGAAACGGGTTTATTATTCAATCACAATGAAAAGGCATGACGAGGGGAGGTGACTATCGTTGACTGAAAAGGTGGGATTAATTTAAGGGCGAAGGGGGTAAAGGGTGAGGCGTTTATTGGATATACACTATAGTGAGGGTTATATACATCGTGTATGGGGAAAGCATTACTGAAGGTGGCTCGTTTGGGTTTGTGTTATTGTTATATACAATCGTTAATGGTGGTGGTGTGTGTGTACGAAGGTGTCAGGGGTTTGAGGGGTCATTTAGTGACTCATCTGAATTACAAGGTGTGCGGGGAAAATGAGAGGGGGAGGGGTGGGGGAAATTTAAACAAATGAAGATAAATTGTAGTTGTGGCGAATGCCTTTTTTTCCTTTTGCAGATTAAGATTAATTATTAGTTGTGAAGAAATATGCGGACACGAGGGGGCGTCTCCCCACGCCCATGGAACTAAACAATGGCATGCAGTTTGATCAGCTCATAAGTTCATAGGAATGTATGGATTGCTGGACTCAAAAATAACTGTTTTGATGTTTTTGTTTTCGGTATTAGGGGGCAAGTTCAGCAGCGGCGTGAAAACGGCTAACGGCTGGGAAAAACATTGCGCGCCGGCTAACGGCTGTGAAACGGCTTACGCGGCGATGAAAGTTCTACATTAAAAATACTTGCAGCCGTGTCACTAACAGATCTCGTTTATTGAAACATGGCTTTAAAACTAATTATGACATTATAAAAATCCATGGCTTAATAGATTCAGTTTTTGGATAAGTTTTCGAAAACCCTAGGGGTCTGAATATTCAGTAAACTTTCAATGATTGGCACCTAGCTGTTGTGTAATGGCGTACTTGTGTCATTATTAATACAACGTTTAATTGAAAGCTGGTGTGCAGAAACTAATTTCATTTTTGATCAGAAATTGATTAAGGGGATAGCGGTAGTGGGGATTTTAGGAATTCTGGACCGTGGCGCCGTCATGTGGTAATGAGTAGTGAGAAAAAATGCGTTAATTTAACACTGCATAATTTAGTTGTGAAACAATCATCGTGTTGCACGATATGTTGCATGTACTTTCAACATGCGCGAACTCATCAAATTTGAATTAGTTTTATTGCGTTTCAGGCACTTTCAGCACCCACTATAGTGGCGTACGAGTCTTTAGCATGATATTTCCAACATGGACGCGCTCTTTCGATTCAAACAGCCTCCATGGCGCGCCACCTAGAGGTAATGAACGAAATCAGTGGACGAGTGTTGTTTTCTGTCGTTTGCACTTTGGTTTTTCGATATCTGGGTGGTTGTATAAACAACGCAGCTTGAAACTTATAATTAATGCTATTAACAAACTTTTTCTGGGTATTTTTAATCTATTATTTAATATTTGTTTTTACGGTTTAGTTTAATAGAGTTTGTTCACCTAAAAAAGTCGTAAACTAAAAAAAAATAACTAACAGATCCCGAAATAAGATTTTTTGATGAATGGCACCTTGTTGTTTTATAGCGTGTATATGGTAGCACCATTATTAATTCTGCTTATAATTGAAAATTTCGATCCCCATGTTCTGCAAAAACGAATTTTGGTGTGAATTTCGAACATTGTTATCGTTACTAAGAATTTACACGCCCAAGGTACACCAAAAAAACATGGACTCTCCCTTTTACAAGATTAATATTAACAGTACCACAAGTTCATTTTAGGTTATTTCGTGACGAGTATTTCGTCTTGTGCCCCAATTTTGCGTTTTGGAGAGATTTCCTTTCCTCTAAAACTTGTAAAAATGATGTGTCTACTATCAGTTTCACGAGTGAATTTCCTTTCTTCCACAAAGCTTGTAACAGCTCGGTAACTTCAGCCCCATGACACGTTTGAGTCTTCTTGTTTCTCAGGGCCTTTTCCGGTCATGCGTGCTGGATTTATTTGCTTGCTTATGCATTTCGAAAGATAGTGACAATTGCGTAATTTGTCATGTTTTCGAGGGTCATTTTTCGTGCTTTTTTATCTTGGCAAGTTCTCCCTTCCAGGCGCTGGGTCTAACCGACTGCCCTTCCCCCCAAAGCAAGGGGTCAAAGGTCAATCGCGTTGTTTTGGCGCGCCTCGGGGACACGAAGGGACCCCTCAAATGTCACGAACCTAACATGCCGTAATTTATGAAGTGCCGATGCGGAGTTAATGATCCCATTGTGATCTTATTTTACAGCCGTTATCCGGGGGTTTTGCAATGGTCTTTGGTCCTTGGGGCGTGATGACCCGCCCGGTTACATTGGAAGCACCTGTGGTTTTTAAATCAATTATTTGTCTCGTAAATACCCGCGGAGAATCGGGAGGCTGGGGACGGGTTTCAGCCCAAAGGAACCCCCGAATGTCAACATCGTAAATTTTACTTTAGTTGGAAAGGGGAGAAAAGTAGACGTCGGCGAAGGACGTGACGCTCTGGCCAGAGGGCGCTGCTTTCGTGGGGTAAGGGGGGAGCACCACGCCCGTCACGTGACCCTTGTCCGGCTTGGGGACTTTTTACCTCTCCCAATCAATAAACTCGTAGCTGACAACCTGTCTTGAAAATATGCAGGTCCTGGCTCAACCCCCCCTCCCCCTCCCTCCTTATGGGAGTTATTCGTGCAACAGGCTTTATTGCGGTTTGGTGGCTGATTTACGAAGAAATGATAACGAATTACCGCCTAAATTGTCATGAATGGAGTTTTCTGGAATTTGTACTTGACCTTGCCGGGGATGTGTAACGGGTGCGGACCAATTAGGAACGAGGGTTTATGCGACACGGTCAATGCGATTATGCGAACGACGCCATCTTGAAACGGGAACGTAAAGATGCTGCATTGACAAACTGCAAATGTAACAGAGTCGACGCTATAAATTTTCCTTTTTATGTTGCCTTCTAACCTAATGTCGACTCGATGCATTTCGTCGAAAATGCCCGTAATTTACTGCAGGAAAGATGCCAAAGATATCCATTTAGCCCACTAGCCTATTTACAGTGTTTTGGCGTAAAATATATACAGTGAAGCCGAAAAACCTGCATTTGTTTATTTGGTAGTTTTCTTATATTGGATTCCCAGACTAAGTCAAGAAATGCCTCAGATTTATCTGAAACCCTTAACGTTGTTTTATGACTGTTAAAACCGAAAGCCACTGAATGTGTTAGTTATCAACTTTTAATACAGGGATCGATGGACAAAATAATGGAAACACAAGGGAATTTAGAAAGTTGGTGATGACAACATTGAATGAACTTCAGTTGGCAATACTAAATGTTCTTGTTTAGTTTATTTGCACACTGTAAGCTAATGAGATATGTATGTTTTAAGAATTGCGATATAGAGACTATACAAAACCTCAAATCTGAGAACCCCCGAGAAAAATTAAGGTAAATTGTGGTCCAATATGACATTAATTAATCGCTTCACGTATAAAGGGGTGTCAAAATCTTGACCTGAAGTTTGGAGCCGCCATTTTCTGTTTTGGTAGTTTCAGTATTTATGTCTGCTATATGACAACTGCCTAAATGCATATTGGCACGCAGCAGTTTATAAGCTAAAATTATGACTTTCAGGTCAAGCCTCAATTTGGTACACACGCAATAATTCCATTTCAATCTTGAGTGCAATCTGTCTGTAGTTTTTTTTTAACTTTAGAAAGACTTAATGTCATCATTTAGGATAAGATACCTTTAATAAGAAAATCGAACTCGAATTTAGAGCATGCTTCTACTTTTACTAAAAGAATCCATGCTCTGACTACCGTTGAAAGCGAAAAACCACATTTTGTTACTAGAATTAAAAAAAAAACCACGTCAAAGTGAAATGAACGCCATCAATTCCTATTGAGCAATTGCTTCACTTTTTTCCATTTGGTGTGCTCAGTGGCGCCATCGATCAACGCCATTAAAAAGGTTATCGTATTTCCGTGAGCTGGTGCTGCCTCTATACCGAATTTCCGTTTTTCTTTAAAGAAATAATTCCTCACCATTATCGAGCTGACAATGCTGTTCAAATAGAGGTGTTGATGAATGACACTGTTGACAAAATTAGAATGCCGCGTTTTATTTTTAATGTTACTTTTTTCCCCCTTCTTCGACCTAATTGTTAGGAATGTAGTAGACAAGCAGAAACGGTCTTATGAAATCTTGGGGACTCAAAAAAAAAGTTTCTCAAATAAGGCATTCTTCTGGTGGGAAAATGTGCACATATTTTGGCATGGTACTTCAACAAAAAAAAAATTGTGAGATTGTTGGTTGCGTGGGTTGTCCGGTCGCCATTGGAAGACAATATCGACCGCCATGTTGGAAGTTCGAGTTGGAATTTCCTGTTTCCATTGTGTTAGGTTGATTCATTGGATGTAACGCCAAAGACGTTTTGTAACGACAAGGACCCTCGACTATTACAAGTGGCAGCTCCTACAACAATGCTGTTTTTTTCCCCATTCGTTTACATGAGAATGGAACAGGACAGAGAGGATTTGTTGTTGGTGTCGTACCGCTGTGTAGTTAGTATGCCGTTGGTATGCACGAGGCAGCTGTCCCAAAAAACCCGGCCCGGGTTGAGAAAAATTATCTTAAACACCGTGCTATAAATTCAGATGTTAAATGATTAGGACTGTTAAGGGAGGCTGCTGGAGGAGGAGGGTGACCCTCCCTCACGCACACAACGTTAACATCAAAGCGGTTTGGCGGTCTTTATTTAGGAAAACCAATGAAGATAATTTTTTTTCTAGGGGCTAAAGAGGAGTGTTTAGTGGCGCCCCCATCTCTCACTCTGTGACAAAATCCGCCAGTTAAAAAAAATGGTGAAATGGGTGGACACATTTTTAACACCGGTAGGGGGAAAAAAAACGATGGGGTGAGGTTTTGAGGGTTTGAAACCATAAGGCTGAAATAACAACGATCATTCGCGAAAACGAAAGTAACACGAGAAATAGGTTGACAAGTGAGAACCATCAGGAAAAACGCAGATCGTAACCCTAACTGGGTTTAAAACCCCAGTGTGGGCCACGAACGAAGTATTGCCTTTGAAATAAGCCGCGAATATCTTCCATTTATCTCTCCCAACATTTTATTTTTTGCTTCTTCTATTTTTTCCATCGTCTTATTTATTTTTTGATTTCATTCGCGAGATAAGTTTATTAAAGCCAAAATACGAAATTTAATTGCTCTGAATTATTGTTGCCAGTACAATAGACAAACAGAAACAAAAGCACATCCAAGACCCATTCCAAATGACATACTGGCAGTCAATTCATATGCAAATTGTTATTACTGTGCAGACACAGACCATTATGCCGACAATGAAGACTTTTTTTTGTTTTTTAGAAATAATTTCAGCTGACAAAATTTTATTACATTGTTCAAAATAAATCGTCTGCCATAACTTTTGGCGTCTTTGTTTTCGGTATTAGGGTGTAAGTTCAACAGCGGCGATGAAACGGCTTACGCGGCTGTGTAACGGCTTACATTTCCCCCTCCCCATAAAACAGTAATTCTACGTTAGCAGTAGTTATGGTCGTGTAACTAACCTAAGTATTACACTTAAAATCAATTCTAAGTACATTTAAATTTTTCCATAGTTGGTATATGCATTAAGACCTTAACTGGCAGCGCCATCGAGCGGTAGGTGAGCGTTTGGAATTAAGGTCAGATGGCACCATAAAAATATTTGTAAACGTCCATACCTTTATAATAACATTTCAAAATACAATCTGGATTATTGAACACTACATGAGCAAATGTCAGATAAGTTGTGTTGATAAAGGTACATTTCAGATGGGAATTATACTAGCAAAAAGAACCTACATTCTTCAAGCAGCCCAAAAGCGCATTTTGGACGCCGCTTGAATATAAAATAAATAGATAGTAATAATAATTATAATAACAAGTAAGAATTGTCATGAATATTAACAAATTTCGACCCATGTGTGGGTGGAGAACATGTTGCATTTCTCTGTTTAGTGTGAACTTTTTGAACCGCTTTTGTGTTGTGGCGAAGAGGTTCGATTTGAAGTTTTTGAAAATTTAATTCAAAACGACAACAGGGCGACGAAGCGAACTGAAAAACAAACTTTGAAAAAAAAAAAGAAAAAGAAAGATGGCACCCAAACGTGTCAAAATACTTCCAAATAACATTGAAGAGGGCGCCTTAATGGTTCAATGGCTCCAGTTTTAACCCCCCTAGAAGTTCAAGGGTTTCTGTCTGGCAAGCGCCTCTTTAGACCTCCCTCCAACAGCCTCCTCAATTAAAGCAAAGCATCCCCTAGCTATTCTTCATAATTATCGCCCAGTTTTAAACGATAAAACATTAATATTAAAAATCGGCAATGCATAAGAACTAGCCGATTTGATGACATGTGGTGAGGCTACAGTGGTGGCTTTTTTTTTCTTGCGGTATATTTCAAGTTTAGATTGTTGTCAATTTTTTTTTGGAAGATGTATTATTTCTGTTGTCGTATTTAATTTACTCCAAGCACGTGTTCATCAAATGCGAAGAAGGGAAATTAAGTAATATCTTATGCACTGGTATAGGCCAATAAAATATAAAAACCCCGCTCCCCATCACCTCCTTTTCATACAAAAAAACAGGCCATGTTACTACAGCGTTCCTCCTTCCCTCCAGTCCTCCACCTTATCACCGTCCTTTTATAATAAATGGTGTTGACCAAATGAGCATTTTATTAGGGTCGTTTTCGTGTTGTTTTTATCAGCCATTTAAAGATAAGCGCAATTTATATCCTCTTTTAAAATGTATTTTTTTTGGCACCTTCGCTCAAGAAAAATGACAACGAACTTGCCTTACCTGGAAGGGAGTTTTTTAAGTACGTCATTTAATTGCTACTCATCGATCTTCTGAACACATTCAAAATGACATAAAAATGAAGGCAAGGGTCTTGTGTCATTGATGTTGTCATTTCCACTGGTTGAATGGCGTTTCAGTTTTCATTTTAGCCCTTGGCATCACTAAATAAGCCTAACATGTACAAACTACAGTTTCTATACATGGATAGTGTATATATACTGTATATGCTATCTATATCCAAAATTGTTTATAATCATGCAATGTTTTGGTTTTCGAGAGGTTGAACAATATGTTGTTTCCATGCTTGTTATGGAGTTTAAACATGATTCAATGTATAGTAGATACCGTATATATA